>JAWZYV010013265.1:0-125906 GCA_038373885.1 Cheiracanthium punctorium | reverse complement strand
AATTCAGCTATTACTTTCTCCGCAGCGCTTCTCTGTTCTGCCGTTAACTCCACGTCTTGTATTAATTCCTTCGTCAGGCACTCGGAAGATTTAGCTGTCGTTTGGTTGATGTTCTTATTAATGCAGGTAACAGGAGTGCATGTCGCCAACACTTCATTTTTCTTTATCACCTTCGACTTGTCCGTCACATTTACTACTCTAACTGGAATTTCTGTTCTCGACAAGTCCACAAGTGTTGCTCCCACAAGCACTCCTCTGACGGAATCACTATTGCTTGGGTGTTCGATTAATCCAAAACGGAATTTATTGCTTTCTTTTACTGTTCCAGAAATTATTGAATCAGTTCTGGGAGGTAGAGTGATATCAGTCTGGGCTATTATTTGCTGAACAGGTGAAATAGTTTCATTTTTAATATTGAACGCAGCTATTTCTTCTGAGTCTGAACGAAGCTCATTATTCTTAAAGTCCAAGTTAAATTTGTGCGATTTTAAAAAGTCGAGTCCGAGAATAAAAGAGTCTGTAATATTGGCGACATATACC
The DNA here is from genome assembly GCA_038373885.1 of Cheiracanthium punctorium. Classification (NCBI taxonomy): domain Eukaryota; kingdom Metazoa; phylum Arthropoda; class Arachnida; order Araneae; family Cheiracanthiidae; genus Cheiracanthium; species Cheiracanthium punctorium. The sequence goes on along the minus strand of JAWZYV010013265.1, from coordinate 125,366 downwards.
ACATGGTCGTATCTGGCATTTCCAAACGTGATTTCTACTTGCGCTTTTCCGCCCACTTCGATCTTGTCACCTGTCACAGTCTGGAGGGTCAGCGAGGGCGGAGTCCAGAAAATCTTCAAGTTTAATTTCTTGGCCATATCCGTCCTTATGATGGTTACGCTCGCTCCAGTATCAATCACCATGTGGCATGGGAAACCATAAACGTATCCAAGTACGAAGAGTCCATTACTGCCGCCATTCACTGATGAAATCTGCAAGACTTTTAGGTGGGGCTTTTGACTATCTGGCAACCTCCGCCCCGCGAGATGGCCACCTCCTAGTTTCCCTCTTTCATGTTCTTAGAGTTTTCTTGCTGGTCATGAGACTTTCGACCACAATGCTTTTGTACATGGCCATCGACGCCACACTTCCAGCATTTCACTTTCTTTGGGCCATCTCTCGTTCTGTCGGATCTTAATTTTCGTTCTATGAGATCTTCAATTCTCTTTAACCTGTTCTCGACGCTCTCTGTCTCTTTGTCAGCTCCCTCTTGGACCGTGACAGCTCTAACAGCATGCCGATCTTTCCTGACGGCCCGTTGAGCTGCTTCTAGCTTCATTGCGAAGACGAGAGCAGATTTCAAATCCTTATAATCCTCCAACATAAGTGACTTTTGGGTTTCTGGATCACGGATGGCTTCAATAAAATGACGCACCGCCATTTCTTCTCGGACATTATCAAGGTGGTCCATATAGGCTAGATGACACAGCCTATCTATGTCTGAAGCCAGCTCTTGAAGGGTCTCGCCAGATCTCTGCATCCTTGACTTAAGTTGGATTCTACTATAGTCTTTCTGGCACTTCTCTCCGAATTTCATCTCCAAGGCACTGGCAAGGGCGTTAAAATCTCCTATCTTCGTCGCTCCGATAGTTTGCAATACATTAATTGCATCTCCGCTAAGGGAAGCGGCCAGTTGGTTCGCTTTCTCGGACTCGCTCCAACCATTGGCTCTGGCGACGATCGAAAATTGGGTCTTGTAAGCTTCCCAGGGAGTCTTTCCGTCATAAGGCGTTAGTTTCACTGCTGGGTGGCGTAACGGCAACCTGATATTTTCTGGTTCCTTTCCCAGCTTTACCAGACTGTCCAGTTTTTCTTCTTACTTTTGATTGATCTTTTCCTCAATTCTTTCTTCGTATTTCGCTTGACTTTCTTCCAGGAGCGACATTCTCTTCTCCATATTTTCTTGATTTGTCTCTACTCTCTCCAGTCCGGATTTCATTTCTTCTAGCCCGGCTTCTATTTTCCACTCCAGTCCTGATTTCATCTCGTCGTGTGCGGCTCTTAACTCCTCCAATCCGGTTTTCATTTCATTGTGTGCAGCCTTTAATTCCTCCAATCCGGTTTTCGTCTCGACTTGTCCGGCTACAATTTTCTTCTCTAAATCCGCCTTCATCTGTTCTTGTGCGGCTTTTATCTCGTCTTGTCGGGCTTTCATCTCGTCTTGTCCGGCTTTCATCTCGTCTTGTCCGGCTTTCATCTCCTTTTTTATCTCATCTTGTCCGGATTTCATTTCTTGCATCATATTCATGAGCTTTTGAAGTTGTTCTTCCATTTTTTGTCTAGTCAAAACCTTAAACTGGAAAATTAAAGTCTTTCTTTAGAACCCCGATTCTGACACCAAATGTTGCGGAATTACTCTGCTACTCCTGGGGTTCGTCGTTCTAAAGTCCAGTTGGTGTATAAAGTTCAAGTAAAAAGTCTCCTGTCAGGATGGAACACAAACTTTATTGCTTCTAGAACTTCGTAGAACAATCAACTGTACACAATTCACAAGCACAATCTAGCAGTAATGTGCTTTTAACAGTTCGCTTAGATCAGAAGCTCTCACAAATGCTGTATTTCTCACACAAAATAGAACACTTTCACTGGCAAGAATTCAGTGAAAATATACGAGAAATAACACTAACGGTCTCTCAAGACTCAGAGATGAAGAATTTACACAAGCACTTAAATTCAAAGCTTCACAAACAGCGCGAAACACAGCTTCCTTCACAAAGCAAGCGTATTCACTCTCTCAAAGCTTGATCAACACTGAACTGTCGGGGCGACACACGCTTCTATAAATAGCCGACGCAGGAGGTACAAGAGGTTTCCAGAAAAGTCAATTTCTCGAGGGTTCTACATAAAGCGTGAATTTTGATTACGTCATAGAAGAGAAATGTTAGGTTATTATGCGTTTTTAATGCAGAAAAAACAACTTCCAGGCCCCATTGGGAAAATCGCGCCAAATGACCAAAAAGTCGCCAAGCTTGGTGACTTTTGGCGAAATATCGCCAAATTTGGCGCCAAAAATAAGTCCTCAAAAGTGAAGAGATCTAAGCTCTAGGACTAATATTTCTCGAGTTTTCTAGAAATCCCATATATTTGAATGGGAAACCGAAACCTCCGTATCTCCGGTTCTAATTGGCCGATTTTGATGCAACAAAAAGCAAAATTTATCTATTTGAAGCGTAGAATACGAATTTTAAACCATTTTAAGCCCCAGAGCGGCGGGTTGCCCCGAAAATTCGTAACAATAAATAAATATGCAATGTATATATGTAAATAAATATGTAATATAAATATGCAATGTAAATAATTCTTTTACAGGGACACTCAAAATAATTATTATACATTTATACTCTATGGTTATCTCTCTAGCTACTGAACCAATTCTAAAATTTTTTTCACCTATAGAAAGCCACTGAGTATTTTAGACTGCCTTTTTATGAATATAATCCCAAATATTTCTTTTAGAAGGACAGACAAGTATTGCATTATGCTCAATGGGTATCTCTGTAACTAGAGAACCGAATCGAAAACATTTTTCGATAATATAAAGCTTCTATTTCGGAGTATTAAAGGCTAAGTTTCGTGGATATAGTTTAGATAGTTCTTTTACAGGGACACATAAAGTAATTGTAATACATTAAGCTGTATGGGTATTTCTTTAACTTCTGAACCGATTCTAAAACTTTTTTCACTGATAGAAAGCTACACTAGTTCGGAGTATTATGGCTACCTTTCATGCATAAACACAAATAGGTCTTTTACAGGGATACTCATTTGATTTACATTACGATCTCTGGAACTAATGAACCGATTCTAAAATTTTTTACTTCCGTGTACGGAGTATAAGGAAGTAATGGGATCCCGAATAATTTCGGGGGCAAAATTTCGACGAAAAAATCGTTTTTGACTACCGCTTAATTTAATTTTAAGAATTTTTTCGATGCATCTCATCGTAAGCTAGCATGCAGGATCATATAAATGCGTCTGCAACCCATTTTGACCAACGGTGAGTCTACTTTGACGAGTTTTTCTATGCCATCTGTACGCACGTCTGCATGTAACTCGCATATCCCACAAACTATTGGTCGTAGAATGATGAAATTTTGTATTTAGGATTGTTGTAATATTTAGTTGTACAGTACACCTCCCCTTTCGGTCCCATTTAGGGAATGCAATCCCGCACTGTTTTCCGTCTTGCGGGATTTCGGGATTGAGATTTATTAATCCCGCGGGATTAACATTTCATTTAGCTAGGACTTCACTTCAAGAGGGAAAAGCAGAAAAAAGTAAAAATTTAAGCCCTATGAAGTTTAACTTTAATTGTAATAACTAATATGAGATAATTAATACAATAACTTACAGAATTATGAAAATTATAATCATAATATTCAGAATAATATACTAAGTTATGTCTTAGGTTAGTTGCTAAAAATGAGGAATTTACAGAAATATACAATTTACAGATACAGTCACATACTGACGTTATTTTCTAAGATGCTGAAAAAAGAACGTACAAAATCGAACAAATCCAACGAATTATTTCCTAGTCTAGATTTAAATTTATTAAAATAATTAAAAGTGTGAATTTAAAAAATGAAAAACTAAAATGAAAACTTATAATTAATTCATGGCTGTTCGTTGAGAGATAAATTAGTATGAAATATTCCAGTTCATTTGGAGATGGGAAGTTTGCGAAACATTTAGGCTACGATGTTTAGATTTAGATATTTGATCACGACTCCCATTGGAAGATAATTAAAAAAGAAAATAAAACTCTAAATTAAAATTTGTAATTATTGATTCGTTTATTGTTAGATAAGAGACATAAATATGCAAAAATTATCTGTCTATTGATTGGGAAAGCAGCGTGAAATTGTAATAAAAGTAATTTATTTCTCAGTGTCAATCTCGCGGGATTAGGATCGTAATCCCGCGGGACTAGTCCCGCAAAAATTTGTGCGGGATCCCGCAGGATCCCGTTCCCGCGGGATCGGGATTGCATTCCCTAGTCCCATTCAACTGGATAATTTATCTACAGGGCCGCCAAAAATATTTTAAATACATTGCGCTCTGTGGGCAGATATGAATTAAAGCGCATTTTAGAGGTATTAGGCTACTTCAAACGACTCAGAAGTGATATATGGTATTAAGGGTTACAAAATGAATTTCTCCATCGAAAAAAGTGTCCTCATCGTTTATAGTTCTGCTACAGGAACACTCAAATGATTTCCAATACATTACGGTCAATGGCAATTTTAAGGACATTTTTGATCCATTTCAAGCACGATACCGTCCAATCATATAGTGAGGTAATGGTCGGACCGCGGTTACGTGCCTCCCTCAAGAAATACACCAAAACTCGCCAAGCTTGGCGACTTTTGGTGTGCATGTGTATGTATTTAACTCTCAAATTTCAAAAACTATTAGTCGTAGAATGTTGAAATTTCATATATAAGACCATAGGCGCACCCACGGGGGGGGCTTTGGGGGCTCAAGCCGCCCTAAAGGTGGAATGTTTGAAGTTAAAAACTTTAAAAAATGAAAATTGTCACTAATGAATTATTACTGTTATTATTATTTATTGTCTTCAAATTATTTCTAAAGTATTTTTTACCTAAAAAGATGTCAGTTTTTAAATAAATACTTACAGAGAGTTTATGAAACACTGTTAAAGTCAGTTAAAATATAACTGAAAAGATCAGATAATTATTTATGACTCTATAATGAGTTTTTGCTTGTGGGCTTGTTTTGTATGGGCAAATCAAGTGGTACAGAATATTTTGACGTTATAAGAGGGTTGTAACTATTATCGATCTCACTATAACCGAGTTCAGCAGTATTTTCAGCTCAGCCCTCCCCTAAACTAAAATCCTGGGTGCGCCACTGTATAAGACTGTTGTAACATTTAGTTTTGCATCTCGTTTTTGGTTCCAATCTACTGGAGAGTTTACTTACAGGACCACCCAAAAGAATTTCAGTACATTAATATCTATGGACATCTTCAATATATGACATCTTTAGACAGTCATTGTTCGGTCCATGCCTAAAATCTCGCCGTCTGTCGTCGACCTTGGCGAGTTTTGCTCAAATATCGTCAAATTGGCGATAGTCAGTCATTTTGGTCCATGCCCAAAATATCGCCATTTGTGATCGTCCTTGGCGAGTTTTGGCAAAATATTGCCAAATTTCTCAATTTTATTTGGCGATACGTATTTTGCATAACTCGAAAACTTTTAACCGTAGAATTTTGAAATTTTGTATTTAGAACTATCGTAACATTTAACTGTGCATCTCTTGTTTGATTGCAATCCTCTGGGTAATTTATTTACAGGGTCTGCCAAATGACTTAAAATACATTAAGGCGCATGGATACATTCAATTCATTGAAAGTCTGTGGTCAATGACTACCTTGACTATTCCCCAAAATCTCGGAAACTATCTTAAACTTGGCTTTTGGTGAAATATCGGCAAATTAAATGTCAGAAGGAAATCTTTCAAATTGAACCCAGCTTGGCGATATTGGAAATATTTGGGTAGAATTCGCAAAACCTTACTATTACTGCAGTATTTTATCTCTTTCAAACAAAATAAGTTTAGATGAAGTGGGCCGAAAATATTTTTGATTTAATAGATCTACAAGGAAGTCATGTGTTGTCCACATGAGATTTTTTCACTGACGGAAAGCTACACTATTCCTGAGTAACATAAACTATAATTGATGGCATATATCATAAATAATTTCTTTACAAGGACACTCATATAAATTACACTGCGATCTGTGTGTATGTCTAACTACTGAATCGATTCTAAAATTTTTTTCACATAATACTATTTCTGATAGAAAGCTGCACTATTCCTGAGTATTATAGGCTATCTTCCATGCATATAACACAAATAGTTCTTTTACGGGGACACTCAAAATTATTCTAATACATTACGCTAGACGGGCATCTTAGTAAATACTGAACCGATTCTAAATGTATTCTCATCAGACAGAAGCAAGCTGAAACTCAACTGGGACAATGTGCTGTCCTTTTATAGGTGTCGCAGAAGCTTGGAGAAATTTCTCGAAGGATCCCTATAAAGAACCAATTTTGAGTACGTCATAGAAATGCAGTTGAATCGCTAGGCTATTACGTGATATTAATGCAAGAAAACAAACTTTATACACTTTTAAACAAACTTTTACCCATTGGAAAAATCCCGCTAAATATCCGAAATGTGGCCTAGCTTGGCGACATTTTGGAAAATATCGCCAAATTTGGCACCAAAAATAAGTCCCGAAGACTGAGGTCAGCTAAGCCCTAGAACCAGTATTTCTCGAGATTTACAAAACCAGATGTTAACCAATAAGGAACCCCAAAATTTCTTATCTTCCGCTCTAGTTAACCAATTTTGATGCAACAAAATACAAAATTTAATTATTTGACACGTAGAATACGAATTTAAACTACTTTAAACCCCAGAACAGCCACAAAAATTCGAAACAATATATCACAACTAATTCTTCTACAGGGATACTCATACGAATTACATTAGGATCTCTGGAATTAGCGAACCGATTCTAAAAGTTCCAGTGATGGGAAAACTGCACTATTCCTGAGTATTAGAGGCTACCTTTCATGCATATATTACAAATTTACACGGATACCCATAAAAATTGCATTCTAAGGGCATCTATGTAATCGATTCTAAACCACTGAATCGATTCTAAAAAAATTTTCAGTGATAGAAAGCTGCATTATTTCTGAGTAACATAGCTAAAATTCATGCATGTATCACAAATAATTGTTTTACAGGGACACTCATATGATTTACATAGCGGTCTATCTGTATGTCTGTAACTACGGAATCAATTCTAAAATTTTTTTCACGCTACGCTATTCCTGATAGGAAGCGGCACTATTCCTGAGTATTATAGGCTATCTTTCATGTATATAGCACAAATAGTTCTTTTAGAGGTGCACTTAAAATTAGTCTAATGCATTACGCTCTACGGGCGTCCCAGTAACTACTGAAACGATTCTAAAACTTTTTCACTGATAGAAAACTGTATTATTCCTGCGTAATATATGCTACCTTTCATACATATATCACAGTTTTTTTACAGGGTCACTCATAAGAATTACATTACGTTCCATGGGCACTTCTGAAATTACTGAGCTTTTTTTACTTTTTTCACTGATGGAAATCTACTCTATTCCTGAGTAGTACAGGCTACTTTTAATGCATAGTGCATTAAATAAATATTTCACTTACTGTTGTTGGAGCTTACCTTTGTTAGAAAATTATATATGCCTAACCAAACAGATTAAAACAATGTTAAAGAACTTAATTATTCATTTAACAAATGTCTTAATCCAATTACTCTTGGTGAAAAATATGTTTACTTGTCTCTTTAAAACAGTGATCTTTACTTTTTAATCCGAACAACACGTGAGCCACAAAACTGAAGTCTTCCTTTACCTCATACTTTCAATAGCTGTGCTGATAGCTGTTTTAGCATACTTTCAATAGCTGTGCTTGATAGCTGTTTTACAGGGAGACTCATAGAATTACATTACGTTCTAAGGGTATCTCTGTAACTATTGAACCGATACGAAAACTTTCTTCACTGATAGAAAGCTGCTCTATTCCTGAATATTATAGGCTAATTTTCATCCATATAACATAAATATAGCTCTTTTCCAGGGATACTTAAAATAATTCTAATACATCATTCTCTATCGGTATCTCTGCAACTACTAGACGGGTTCTTAAACTTTTTCACTGATTGAAAGCTACACTATTTCAGAGTATTATAGGCTCCCTTTTATGCATACATCATACATAGTTCTTTTACAGGGACACTCATAAGAATTACATTAAGCTCTATTTGTATCTGTGTAATGACAGAACCGATTCTAAAACATTTTCGCTGAAAAAAAGGTACTCTATTCTTGAGTAATATAGGCTACCTTTCTAGCACATATCACAATTTTACAGGGACACTCATAAGAATTACATTACTCTTGATTGCCATCTCTGTAACCACTGAACCGAGTCTAAAAATTTTGTCACTATTAGAAATCTACCCTGTCTTGAGTAACATAAGCTAAAATTTATGCACAAATAGTTCTTTTACTGGAACACTCAAAATAATTCTAATACATTACGCTCTATGGGCATCTCTGTAACTACTGAATTGTTTCTGATATATATATATATATATATATATATACATATTCACACATACACAGATATACATATATATATATATGTATGTATACATACACAGATATACATATATATATATATATACATACACAGATATATATATGTATATATATATATATCATACACAGATATATGAGTGTGTTATATATGTCTACGTGTGTATATATGAAAGCCCCCCTTGGAAAATTTGGAGCCCCCTCTATAAAAACGGAATAGCTACGGCCTTGAGAACGACAGACAGACAAACTTTTTTTTGAGGGTCGTACCGGATTTGTCAGGTGCTTGAAACGGATAGAAATCGCAAATTTTTGAATTCCAAGAAATGTACATACAAAAGTCTAATTTTATTTATATAGTATATGCTTACCACTGTACCCAAATACTTATTATCACGTTATAACCTAACTCCAGTAGAAAAAATATAGAATGAACAGGTCTTTTTTTTATTTTTGTTTTTAAACAATATACAACACTTTTTTAAGTATTACTAGCCAGAAGAAAAGTTTTCAATATAATTTTGATATTTATTTGCTCAAAAAACAAATCCTAAATATTTTAAGATGTGTATTTTTTTGTTAAATAATCAAGCGTAATATGATTATAAGTAATGAGACATAAAAGTATAAAACTAAATTTACAAATGGTTCAATATATGAAATAATTAAAAATATAGAAGTTAAATTAAAGAAAGTCAACCAGAGCGAGAACATTAGCTAGCACAGTGTACAATAAATAAATAAATAAATAGTTTAACCTCATGTACCTTATAAAGAAAAACAAAATAATTTTTTATGCTATAGTTAAATAAATATTTCACTTACTGTTGTTGGAGCTTACCGTTGTTAGAAAATTATATAGGGCTAACCAAACAGATTAAAACAATGTTAAAGAAATTAATTATTCATTTAACAAATGTCTTAATCCAATTAGTCTTGGTGAAAAATACTTTTACTTGTCTCTTTAAAACCGTGATCTTTACTTTTTAATCCGAACAACACGTGAGCCAGAAAACTGTTTTGTTGAAAAAAGGTATTTGTTGAAAAAAGGTGAATAGTATTTTCCGTTTTCTTAATAATACTCTTACAGTTTTACATCAGGTTTTATTTATTACGAGATCGAGTCATGCAAGTATCTCTCTATTCTAAAAAAATCTGATGTGTCCAACACATGACTTCCTTGCACGTCTATTAGATCAAAAATATTTTCGACGCACTTCCTCTAAACTTATTTCTTTGAAAGAGATAAAATATCAATAATAGTAAGATTTAGCGATTTCTAGCCAAATATTTCGATATCGCCAAGCTGAGTTCAATTTGAAAGATTTCCTTCTAACACTTTATTTGGCGATATTTCACCAAAAGCCGACAAACTTGAGATAGTCTGCGAGATTTTGGGGATAGCCAAAGTAGCCATTGACCACAGACTTTCAATGAATTGAATGCATTCATACACCTCAATGTATTTAAAGTCATTTGGCAAACCCTGTAAATAAATTCTCAGTCGATTGCTGTCAAAAAAGATATTGAAAACAGTTAGATATTACAATAGTTCTAAATACAAAAGTTCAAAATTCTACGGGTTAAAGTTTTACAGTTATACAAAATACGAAATAATTTTTGGCGCCAAATTTGGCGATATTTCGGCAAAACTCGTCAATTTCGACGACATTTGGCGAGATTTTAAGCATGAACCAAACAATGACAGATTATCGCCAAATATGGCGATATTTCGCCAAAACTCGCCAAGAACGATGACAAATGGCGATACTTTGGGCATGGACCAAATAACTGAATATCGCCAAATTTGGCGATATTTCGCCAAAACTCGCCAAGGCCGAGGACAGACGGCGAGATTTTGGGCATGAACCAAACAATGACCGTCTACAGTTGTATTATATTGAAGATGTCCTTAGACATTAAAGTACTGAAATTCTTTTCGGTGGTTCTGTAAATAAACTCTCCAGTAGATTGGAACCAAAAATCGAGATGCACAACTAGATGTTACAACAATCTTATATATGAAATTTCATAATATTTTTTGAGATTTGAGAGTTAAATATGCACACACGTACACCAAAAGTCGCCAAGCTTGGCGACTTTTGGATAGTTCTTGAGGGAGTCACGTGACCGTGGTCGGACCATTACCTAACTTATGTGGTAGGACGGCATTGTGCTTGAAATGGATGAATGCCCCTAAAATTGCCATTGACCGTAATGTATTGGAAATCTTTTGAGTGTTCCTGTAGCTGAACTATAAATGATAAAGACACTTTTTTTAATGGAGAAATTCATTTTCTAACTCTTTACAGCATATATCACTTCTGAGTCGTTTGAAATAGCCCAATACCTCTAAAAAACGCTTTGATGAATTTCGGCCCATAGAGCGTAATGTATTTCGAATCTTTTGGGTAGTTCTGTAGATAAACTATCCAGTCGAATGGAACCGAAAGGGGAGGTGCACAACTAGATGTTACAACGTTCCTAAATATAAAGTTTCAACATTCTACGCCTAATAGTTTTTGAGATATGCGAGTTTAATGAATTTCGGCCCATTGAGCGTAATGTATTTCGAATGTTTTGGGCAGTCCTGTAGATAAACTATCCAGTCGAATGGAACCAAAAGGGGAGGTGCACAACTAGATGTTACAAATATCCAAAATATGAAGTTTGGACATTCTACGCCTAATAGCTTTTGAGTTAGGCGAGTTTAATGAATATCGGCCCATAGAGCGTAATGTATTTCGAATCTTTTGGGCGGTCCTGTACATAAACTATCCATTCGATTATCACCAAAAGGGGAGGTGCACAACTAGATCATAGAACAATCCTAAATATCAAATCTCAACATTCTACGACCAATAGTTTTTGAGATATGCGAGTTACATACATACGTACGTACGTACGTACAGACGGCATGGAAAAACTGGCCACAATAAACTCGCCGCTGGTCAAAATGAGTTGCAGACGCATTAATATGATCGTGCATGATAGCCTACGATGAGATGCATCGAAAAAAATTTTAAAATTCAATTTAGAGGTAGTCAAAATCGGTTTTTTTGTCGAAATTTGGCCCCCAAAATTTTTCGGGATCACATTACTTCCTTATACTACGTACAAGGAAGTAAAAAAAGTAAGGGCCGCTGTCGTCGCCGGCTTTCGCCTATCTTCTCCTAAACCGTGGGGATTTGAATTTCGACTAAGGTGGCCAGAGATTCGAAAAATTCCGAGGAACCTGTTAAGCTGACTTAAATTTCGAAAATCGAATTATTATAGAAGATATTAATAAAAAACTAAAAAAATAAACATAATGTTTGCCAGATTTGGTATAAAATCATTCATTCCTTTGCAACAAAGCGTTTCCAAGTATATAGAATCGCGTGAAATTTACAAACATGGTTTAGAATTACGCCTATTTTACGCCAAAATAAAAACCATATGAAATAAGTAACTCAAAATGTGTTACACAAAGTTGACAATTTTCAAATAGTAAGTTCGCTTAGACAACAGGAGTTTAGAATTAGCGATTATTCGTTTTTCCAAAACAGAATAACTAATATCTTGAAAATGAAAAATAATTAAAATGCAGATTATTTTAAAGCCGTTTCTCGTCCAGCTGAATTATTTGCTACCAGTAGAAATATTGGGCGGCGTTATCTATGCCATTATAGCAGTTATAGTACACTTTGGATATTTGCTAGCGCGATGAGATGGTATAATTCGTGGTGTTAAGTACGCCAATCTGCAAACGATTATGTAAATGAAAATACAGATAACGGTTTTCCAGTAACCTTAAATGAACAGTAAATATAGGTTGTGAGCATGTGTAAATCGCCAAATAATGAAAAGTCGCCATTGGTGGCAAGCTATCCTACCTGTTCCTTAGCTTTTATTAACTTTACATGTACTCCCTTCAAAAAAGTACTCGAGCAAGAGAGAAATTTCCTACGTTGGTTTCGTATATTAAAAATTACTTATCATAGAATATGAATTAGGCTATGTATAAATATGACTTTCCATATTTCTATCAAATTGTAAGTTTTTCAAAAACTCAATTATTATTCGCAAATCTAAAATAGGAAATTTCTCTCTTGCTCGAATACTTTTTTTGGAGGGTGTACGCAAGTCGCCAAATAATGAAAAATCGCCATGGGTGGCAAATTCACAAAGTGTCCAATAGGTTTCAGATTATTAAAAATACAGCTGAAACTGATGTTCTGATTTTATTACGCTTTAGCTCCTACTTAATATAAATTTGAATGGCAACATTAAATATCATTGTGTTTCTGAGGAGTGCAAATAATTTTTCCAGCGATTATAAGCGGAGTCCGCACTCCAGGTGGAGTATAGCTCAGGACACGTACAACACGGATTCCCATAACAAATTATCTTCCGTGTTATGAGGGGGAGGGGGTCTACTGTAGTGTGAAGTTTAAATTTTTATGTACCAATGAACATGCAAGAACCAAGCAATGTGTAGCTCAGTAACATTCTATCTGATCCAATCTTCGGGTTTTGTCTGTTGAAATTATGTCTTTTTTACGAATAAGCCTTATTAGGGGCCGAATGCCTCATACGAAAAGCGAGCGTAGCGAGTCTGGGGGGGCCTTGACCCCCTAGTAATTAAAAAAAAACAAAGAAAAGGAAACCAACTTCAAATTACTTCAGAATAATGAAAACTTTTTGGCATTCTAAATTAGTAGGGTTTGGCAAATTCTCGCTAAATATAGCAGATGTCGCCAAGCTGAGTTCAATATTAGGGACCTATTTTTTGACACCAAACTTGGAGATAAATCGCCAAAAGTGGCCAACTTTGGCGACTTTTAACATTGCCGGTACGGGAAAAACTTTCTAAGCTTTACCGTCACTCTCATTTAAAATAGTACGGTTTGGTACGGTTACAAATATAAAATATGCCCGGGGCCCCCCCGCTGGTCATAATCAGGTCCTGTTTAACACCACAATATATTTCCTGGGATCGAAAACGTGTCCCGTTTAAAATCTCAATTGTAAATAATGTTGGATAATTCACTGGTGAAAAAACAGCATTCAATTCTTTTTCTGGCAACGTTAAATAAAATATAGAATTATTTCCTGCGTGGCGTATGTTTTGCTTGTGAGTTCGTTAATCTGATTGAGTTTCGAAAGGGGTTTTAAACTCGTGACATCAAAATCACGCACAACATTCAACATGCGAAAACTCAGTTATTTTAAAGTAATTATTTATTTTTTCCAACTGGCAATTTTCATCATTGTTGCTGTCGCCAAGACAACCAAACCGCAAGATATCATACCGAAATTTTAAGCATCTGCTTTGAAATGAAAATCCTCCTTTACATAAAAATTCGTAAAAAATCTCCTAATTTATATTTTCCTTTGGTTTCTGTTTTAAAAGAGGACGAAATGTATGCTCCGTCATTTGACAAAATATAAAAAAGTTATGACGGATAGAATTCAAGATGCAGCAATTTAAAAAATATTTTACGAAATTCAGCGTGAAATTTAATTTTATTTGAAAAATCCCCAAAAATCTGCAAATTATGTTACACAGTCCGAACAAACAGTTTTGAAAAGCAAATTTTCTCCTCTATCCGATGATGTAAATATCGTTTTGTTGCGAGTGTAATTACCGGCGTTATTACGTATTAAGCGAGAAAAATCGCCAAAAATCGGACAAAATATAAAATAAAACATTTTCTAATTCGAATTTCGAAAAAAATTGCTCCGAGGCGTGTTAGGATCTGTCCTAGTGAAGCCGTATGCAAAATTCGGAAGGTCTGCGACCAACCGTCTCGGCGCATGCTCACGAATTTTCTGAAATCGGACATTTGAGTAGCTTTCTGCCCTGACAATTGCGAAAAAATCGTTAAAAATTAGGGAACGGGTGGATTTCCAGAATTTTAAAGTAGCCTACTGCCTATTCTATGTCGTTTTACGTGTATGCGCAAAATTTCAAGCCGATAGGTCTGATGGTGTGGGAGGAGTTCCCGGACGAACAAACAAACAAACAAACAGACAAACTTTCACATTTATATAATAGATTATAATAGATTTATTGTATATATATTGTTGCAGAAAACTCTGCTATTCCTGGGTTCGTCGCTCTAAAGTCCAGTTGGTGTAGAAAGTTCTAGTAAAGAGTCCACTTGTCAGGAAGAACGCAACTTTATTACTTCTAGAACTTCGTCGAACAATCAGCTTTACAAAATTCACTGTCACTAACGGTCAGTAGCTCGTTAAAATAATCCACTCAGTACCGAAGCTTTCAAAAATGCTGTAATTCTCACATAAAATAAAACACATCCAGAGGTAAAAATTCAGTGGAAATATTCGAGGGATAACACAAACAGTCCCTCAAGACTCAGCAATCAAGAATTTACACACAGCACTTAAAATCAAAGCTTCAAAACCGCACGCGGAAACACAGCTTCTATCATAGAGCACAGCGCGGTACATATCGGCAGCTCGCTCAGCTCTCCGCGGGAGATCTCACTCCACACTGAACTGGGGCCGCTGGCAGCTTGTATTTTAGCTACAAGAAGCTTCCGGAAAGGTTATTTCTTGGAGATTGCACATAGAGCGGGAATTTTGATTACGTCAAAGAGGAGAAACGTTAGGTTATTATGAGATTTTAATGCAGCAAAAGCAACTTTACAGGCCTCCATTGGGAAAATCGCGCCAAATGACCAAAATGTCGCCAAGCGTGGAACTTTTGGAGAAATATCGCCAAATTTGGCTCCAAAAATAAGTCCCCAAAAGTGAAGTTATCGAAGGCCTAGGACCAATATTTCTCGAGATTTCTAGAAACTGCATACATTTGAATGGGGAACCGAAACCTCTGTATCTCCGGTTCTAGTTGACCGATTTTAATGCAACAAAAAGCAAAATTTAACTATTTGAAGCTTAGAATACGAATTTTTAACTGTTTTAAGCCCCAGAACAGTGGGTTGCCTCGAAAATTCGTAACATTACTCTAAGCATGGCCAGAGCCTGATTATGACCAACGGGGGCCCGGGGCATTCATGAATTTGGAGGCCCCCATCTATGAAATTTGCTTTATTTTTCCTAAAAATTTGATATAAAAAGTATATCTCAGAACGGTATTTGAAATTGGGGGCCCTTTCGAGCCGGGGGCCCTGGGCAAAGTCCCGATTTGCCCATGCGAGAATAAGGCTCCGAGCATGGCGTAAGTACTGAGTAAAAGAGAGTTGAAGAAACAGGAAGAGGAGAAAGACAGGAAAGAAATGAGAGCTGAAAGAAAGGAGGAATTACTCCATAGTGAGGTCTAAGGTCTAGATAACTAATTACAACCGCGGTAAATGGCTAGCCGATCGTCATGAACGACTCTTGGTTTCGAGTTAGGTGACTTACGAATCCGTACGATGACGTCATTCAGTCTGTTTAGGACTGTGTAAAGACCGGTCCACGGCGATTGCAGCTTGGGAGACTGGCCTTTCCGTGTAGTACGATTCCATAGCCAAACTTTGTCACCTACGTTGAACTTGTGTCCCGTAGCCTTCGTGTCATAGCGAGTCTTCATCTTCTTTTTCAGATTGATCCGCTCCCGAGCAAAATGATGCACGTCTTCAAACCGTGCCCAAAGATTTTTCATGTACTCCTCTGGCGATGAAGGCGTATCTGGAGGGCGACCAAACACTAGATCGGCGGGAAGACGTAGATCTCTTCCGACTAGCATCTGATAAGGTGTGAATCCGGTAGTCTCATGGACGGCACTCCTATAGGCCAGTAAGCAGGGGGGGTGTTCTTGTCCCAGTCCTCTTGATTTCTAGACTCCAGGAGCGAGAGGTTGTTCAAAATAGTGCGATTAAACTTCTCCACCATGCCGTCGGATTGTGGGTGCAAAGGTGTAGTCGGAGTTTTGTCTATTCCAAAAAATTGACATAGTCCTTTAAAAACAGCAGACGTAAAGTTCGTTCCTTGGTCGGAATGAAGTTTCAGAGGAGTTCCATACCTGGAAATTCATTTTTGCACCAATACTTCTGCTGTCGTAGCTTCTTGATCGGGAATAGGGTACGCTTCGGGCCATTTAGAGAAATAGTCAATGACAACTACGATGTATTTGTCGCCATCTGAAGTTCGCGGAAGAGGTCCAAGGATGTCGATGGCAATTCTTTCGAAAGGCGCTCCTACATTATAATGGTGTAATTTTCCACGGCTTCGTTTCTTTGGGCCTTTACGGGCGGCACAAGCGTCACAAGCTTGACACCACTTTTCGACATCGTCTGAGCCCTAGCCCAGTAGAAGCGCTTGCGAACTTTCTGCAGGGTCTTCATTATGCCAAAATGGCACCCAGTTAAGCCATTATACAGCTCTTCTAGAACCTTCGGAATCCTCGAACGAGGGAGTACTAGCTGCCATCGAAGCGTCTTGCCGTCGTCCGACTCCCATTTACGATACAGGACTCCATTTCTCAGAAAGAAGCGAATACCATAAAGCCCAGTGATGTTTCGTTGCCGGAATACATGACGATATTTCATGAGAACTGGGCTTATCGCTGGATTTTTCCATTAACTCCACTATAGGCTAGTAAGAAGAGTACATTTGATGACGCTATCAGCTAACTGGTCCGCCTGGATTTATTTGTCACTCCAGAGATCTTGGGATGGTGCCGATGATGTAACTTGGCGAACAACGGGATGTTTCAAATGGTAATTTTTCTCCGTCCTGGAGCAATAGCGACAGCTGTCTATGCAGGGCCTTCTCGACAAAGCATCTGCATTTCCATGAGATGCTCCTTTCCGATGACTTATCTCGATGTCATATTCTTGTAATCTCTGTATCCACCTGTCTATCTGGCCCTCCGGATTCTTGAAATTTAGAAGCCAGGTTAACCCATTTATGCCTAGCGTCCCTTTTTTGGGACGGCATTATCGCTATCATTCGAAAAAGTTATTTATTTTTCCTATCCTTTATTCGCGAGTATTGAACCCCAATTCCACAAAATATTTTAATATGGCCAAGTAGGATGTTGACATTTCAATTTTTATACATAAGGATTTTAAATGAAATCATCCCTTGTTCAAAAAGTTGACATCAGAAATTTATCAATTACTGCTGGTGTTAGCAAAAATCGAAGAAAGTCGCAAAAATATCCGGGCACGAATGGGTTAAAGAGGCATGTTCCGTTCGGAGCAGGAACTTTCGGCCGTACAGGTAATGATGGAAGTGCTCCACGGCGATAAATGTAGCAAGAAGTTCCTTTCTCGTAACACAATAGTTACGTTCTGCCTTCGAAAGACATTTGCTCCAGTAAGCAATTACGTGTGTTCTTGACCATATATCTCCTGGGACAAAACTCCTCCTACACTCTCCTTACTTGCTTCTGTGTCCAGGATAAATGGCTTGTTAGGGTGAGGATATGGCAGGATAGGCGAAGATGTTAGTGCCGTCGTGAGTTCATTAAACGCTTCCCACTTCTGACACCAAATGTTGCAGAACACTCTGCTTGTTTCCTGGGTTCGTCGTTCTAAAGTCCAGTTGGTAGAAAGTTCTAGTAAAAAGTCACTTGTCAGGGTGGAACACAAACTTTATTGCTTCTAGAACTTAGTAGAATAATCAGCTGTACAAAATTCACAGGCACTATCGGCCAGTAGCTCGTTTATAACAGTCCACTCAGTACCGAAGCTTTCAGAAATGCTGTAATTCTCACACAAAGATAAAACACTTCCACAGGCAAAATTCAGTGGTAATATGCAAGGAATGTCGAATACAATCCCTTAAGACACAGAAATGAAGAATTTACTCACAGCATTTAAAAATCTGCTTCGTAAACATGCGCGAAAACACCGCTTCTATCACAGAGCAAAGCGTCGTTCACATCGGCCGCTGGATCCACACTCAGCAAGAGCTCACTCTGAACTGGGGCCTCTGAATGCTTGTATTTATAGTCGATGCAGAAGCTACAAGAAGCTTCCAGAAAAGTCTGTTTCTCGAGGATTTCACATAAAGCGCATGATTACGTCATAGAAGAGAAAAATTAGGCTATTATGTGATTTTAATGCTGGAAAAGCAATTTTACAGCCTCCATAGGGGAAATCGCGCCAAATGACCAAAATATCGCCAAGCTTGGCGACTTTGCGAAATATCGCCAAATTTGGGGCCAAAAATAAGTCCCTTAAAGTGAAGTTACTGACATCCTCACATTCTGCAGTCTACAGGGATTTTTGTACAGTCTCGGTCAATTTGTGAAGTGGTCTTGCAATTTGGGAAAAACCCTTCACGAATTTTCGATAGTAAGTATACAGACCGAGAAAACTTCGTAAATCATGGATATTCTCATTGCATATTCTCTTTGCGTGAAGTTAGGAAGACTATTTTTTCAGTACATATTAAAATGTATGGATTTAACAATTGCATACACGTATACAGGGCTACACTAATCTTTGTATATATGATATTGTAAAATAGAGTTACATCCTAACGGTGCAGTATTTTAGGTCTTGATCTGTCTATGGACCATAGTAGAATTGCCAATGAATAAGGCACTAAACATCAGGGCTTGATTTACGAAATTCTTGACTATAAGCACAACTCGGGATAGGGGCCCCCTAACACTGATGTAGGCAGCGTATAATTTCCAAAGGTAAGTTACAGTCTGACTGTTACCTGCTGTCAAGTCTGCACTTCCCCCTTCCCCCCAATGGCGGTCGTCTATTATTTTTCATGATGAATTTAACAAATTCAAGCTGTACATAAAATACCATGAAGAATTTACAACTTTTTTCAATCCTTGGTTATAAATGCCACCCAGTCATCAAGCAGATTGACAACTTGTTTAAAATATTGTTTGAAAAAAATAGGAAAATACGTATAAAAATCTACTATTAAAAAACGATAAAATTAAGAAAAATTGATTTGGGATTTTGTTTGTGGGGGGCCCCTCACATTCGGGGGCAAGAGGCCCGGGCCTACTGGGCCTATTGGAAAATCGGGGCCTCTTAAACATTGGTAGATGGCGGAAGTGTGAAAGCCTGAAGTTCTAGCAAACCGCGCGTTTATGTTCAAATGATCTAGAGTTTTGTGCTGCTTTCTTCGGATGTAACGTGAATATGCATTAGAACCCCCTTAAAAAGTCTTTACCCCAAGCACCCTCCCCTTAAAGATTACAGTCCTCATGTAGTTTTGCCGTAATAGAACAACACAGACATCAATAAACCAGCCAGGTTTAGAAATTTCTTAATTAAATGCTTAAAAAAATATCTTTAATCATATTAGTTTGAATTTAAAATTGTTCGCATTTTTCTTCTAATTATTTGCCTAAACACAGTTGAAGATGGTATGTTGTAAGCAGCAATCCAATGTTTGGATGATGAAGGAGGTGGGGGGGGGGCTCTCAGTATGTTTCTATCGATTTTAACCAAAAAAGACACCATGATTGTGCTGATCTGTCGTTACTTTCTCGCTTCAACCAAGGGCATGGGATGGAAGGGTTCCAACCCTCTGAGTCCTCCTCTTTTCTTACGCCACTGGTCGTTAACTTTAAACACTACTAAAGCGCGTAGAATTAGTACAAGGAACGCTCCTAATTTAGAGAGTAAGACATGTTTTGCTAAAGGTGGTTTTTTCCAATTTTTTCTAAGAGTACAAATGCTGGAAAAAAAAAAGCCTTATAAAATTACTATTAGATTCCGGTAATTACTGATTTGAAAACTCCCTTCGAACGCTAAAAGTTATTTGTATTATATTACCATGAGGTCGGTCTTAAAATTTTCACCACCCAGTATCACTAATAAAGTAACTTTTGAAATTTTAGGATGAAATTATTAGAGGTATTATGAGCCCTTAAAAAGTGCTGCAGAGGCTATTATTATATTAAGATTCCTCAACCCTTATAGAGGCGAAGTTTATATCTAGAGTAGTTGCTAAATATCACATATCTGAGCCAGAAGGACGGCATATAGGTCACAAGGTTGTACAATCCAGATGTTCTTTGAAATTTGAAATACATAATGTTTTCGAGATCTATAGCACTTCTATGGGTTTCATCTCAGTTGTTCCGAAATACAAGTTCATATATTTTATTGCAAAGTACATTTTACAGCACAAGGACGGAGAATATTACATCCACACCCAAAGCCGGGAGTCGAACCCGGGCCAAAGGAAGGTAGTAGTGCGTGCTAGCCACTACACTGTCTGGGCCATACACAATTTAACGTCAACTTTATAAGAAAAAGTTAAAAATGGATTAACAAAGCAATTTCATGTTTTAATACTTCAGGCTACGTCATTTTTGTAAAAATATTCGTATTCGATTCCTCAATAATATTTTCTGCCAGAGTTTGTCGCAACTTTTAAACGTTCAAAAGAGCGATAAATAATTATTGCATTTTTCAAAAATTTGAATTTTTCTAAATCACATGCTTAAAACCACATGAAAATATTGCTCTTAGAACGCGAGTAGTTTCAAAAAGAAATGTGGATGCAATGGGGATTTAAAACTTTAAGCACGTTCTTTCCTCACAACTGCATTTTTGCAACTTGCGCGCATGATTGCAGAAAAACTTACGCAGGCATTATCTTGAAACTTCCTGGGTAAGGACGTGGTATTAATGTCTATAACCCAGGGGTTCCCAAACTTTTTTTACCCGCGGCACCCTTTTCAGGCTAAAAACTTTCGCGGCGGATTTCCTTTAAAGCAATATGAATATGAAGGTTAGAATGAAGCAGTTTGGATGCATTTTACATTACTTTTTGTTTGTTTGTTTATAGGGCTAACTATCAAGAAAGTACTCTCGGGAAAGGGATATAGAATTTTGACAATACCCCCATTTCAGGGAGTTCCTATAAAAGAGAGGCTACAGGACAGTCTTGAACTTGACTGAAATATTTTTGTTTGAGACCACTTAGTGATCGGCTTGGCTCACTTTCTTGGGGATACCGGTTCAGAGGAAATTATTTGATTATACTCCACCAAAACCCTTTTCTTGATTATCTCCACGGCACCCCTGACATACGCTCGTGGCACCCTAGGGTGCCACGGCACCCAGTTTGGGAACCTCTGCTATAACCTACACCTGTTTCTGTACTTATTTATTATTTTGAAAATCATTTTTATTTTTTATTTTCATTTTAATATTGAACCCTAAAAAAGAAAAAAAAAGTGTGTGCGTGTAATCTTTACGCGCGATTGAAGTAAAACTTCTTTGACGTTTACGACACATATCACACAAATTATGTCTTATTATAATTTAATTATATTTTTTATTCATGTACTTTACAAAGACTATATAAATGTTATATTCATATTATTCATTGGAAATAGGTACTTGGATGTCATCATAATTTTTTATGTATGAAATTATAGGTTTGTGGTAATTATATAATGTGAAACATAAATTTAACTCTCTAAATTTGCTAATTTTCTTGAAAATACAGCATCTATTGTTTTACCGAAACGCGTTGTTGATTGAAGTCGAGAAGTATTCATAGATCAAATTTTTCTTTTAAAAAATCAACTAACGACTGAGATTCTTGAGAGCGAAAACTAACATTAAAATCTCCAGTAAGAATCATCGGTAATTCATGATAATTACTCAGAATACAGGAAGTGTCCATGTTGTAGTATTATTCTTTAACTGTTTTCTTATACCATTGTTCCGTCTGGAGGTTGGGTTTGAATGGGGGGAATGTTCATAGTCTAGTATTATACTTTAACTGTGTTCTTTAATTGATTTTTTCCTCTGTTTGTGGGGTTCGAATGCAGGTAGTGTAATTTTTGTTGTGCTTTTCTATCACAGAGTGTTCTTAAGCGTTGATTTCGTCTGCTAGTAGGTTTCGAATTATTATTCTGTATCCATGTTTTTAAACTGCAGGTTCTGTCCATTGTTTGGGATTGATTGCAGCCAGGATCCGTTTCTTACGTACTAACATTTCTTAAAATACATCTTTTGGGCAAAATAATAACAGACACCACATACATAATATTTAGGAGTTTAATGGCCTAACGGCCAATGCAACTGGCATTTGACAAATAATGATATCACTTCACTTCGAAACTATTGCCCATATTCACTACGAAATAGTAATAAGACAATTATGTATTTAAAACACATCTGAAACCAGTAATTACTATATATCACGCTCATAAGTCTATGCATTTAATTTTTTGAAGTTTTGATAATTCAACGATCTCCATTTACTTCGCCTCGATGGAAATATAAACAACCTGAGATGCGCAGTTACCCAGTGTGCGTAGCGCCATCTGTTTGCAACCACGGCGTTATCCAACTTTGTAAGCGAAGTGTCCCCTCCTATAAATTTACCTTCGTGGGATCGAGGTATGATCCTCCAACAGTGTTCTTAAACGAAAATTTCCCTCTGCTGTTTAGGTACATTTGCAGCTACTGTCCCTTTAATTGTGGTGTTCCATCTCCTTGTTCTTAAACCGATGTTCTGCCTTGAAGTTGGGTTAGAATCCAGGAAAAGTGTTCTTAAATTGACGTTTCCAACTACTTTTCCGGTTCGATTGCAGACAGGTTCCATTTCTTTGTGCTTTTCCAAAACCTTGTATATTATTCATCTAAAAATAAGGATTATCGACAACCTCCTGTGAGGTTGGGATTACATGTAAAATATTATGTTGGATGTACCTTCAAAACGCTTATTGATATATAAATAAAGATTGATGTCTGAAAGAAATGACGAGAAATCGCCGTTTCTTTCCGTAACAGGTTCCCCGTATTTTGACATGATGAATGTTAAAGCGTATCAAGAGTTAGCCAAAATACTAACCCAGCTTTCTAGTAAGCGGACGCCAAATATTAATCACTGCACCAAGTCGTTTATTTTAAAAAGCGGGAATAATTCGGTAAGCGGGGGCAAGTTTAGTTGGCCACTTTTTTTGTTGCCGACGTCTAAACGGTTGCCGTTAGCCAACCGGCCGTTGGCAGTTGGTTGCCGTTAAAACAGTTCTCCATATATTCTAAGCACAAGCCTTGCATATTGGCGTATTTAGCAACGCGAAAAAGCTTTGGCGACATCTGGCTTGGCGACCTGCCCCGCTTACGGAATTATTCCCTAAAACGCGTTTGGCATTTGTATGTTCATCAAATACCACCACGGCAGTAATAATTCTATGTCTGAAAATAAGTACTAGCCACAATCTAACGATACACAATCAAGAAAATAAACGTTAGACCTCTTAAAAACAATTTAATTCGAAAGTTATTTCCCAACGGAAATCTTCACAAACTCCTCAGAGAGTATAGAATTTTACAACTAGTTTCCATCGGCAAAACGAGATATTTAAATACATATTTTATGGATAAGCTTGCCATCTCAAGAAAAACTAAATAATGATAATAATGATAATGCATTTTCAACAATGAAGTCGGCGAAAGGAGCGAGCGGTCGAAAATGTAGGATTTTTCGTGGTTTTTCTTTTTCAGGCGCGCTTGCCGTGGAGTATATTACACATACGTCACTTCCTTTGCTGAGGGTTACTTCCGTTTATTCTCGCAAAAAAAATCTGAGTTACCCCCTAGTCGCGACTAAAGAAGTTTTACTTCAATAAAAAATCTCTCCTTGTAAATTAAAAAAAAAGTTAGGTATAGTGCTTATAAAAATGTAAAGATTTTAACTGTACAATAATATTTGGTTCCGTAAGTTTGCGCGCAGTAGCTCAATATTAAATTTTGAAATAGAAAAAAAAGCTATAATTATCTATGTAATAAAAAAATTTCCTATTTTCTGATATATATGGTAGTGCATATATCCATTTATGAACTCATAAAGAATCACGTATAAAATTTTTAGGCAGATTGATCAATAAATAAAGATGTAGCAAAGCTATGAAAATAGGTCAAAATACAGCTCTTTTCAATTACTCAAAGATTGGAACTCCCTTCTTAAATGTGCCTTAAATGGAGCTATAAAATTCTCTTTTTATGTCTCTTTCTGTAGCTAAATTATCACAATAAAATGAAAATTTTTAGTAGAAAAGTAATTTGAATGGTAAATTTATGCGAGACGAGAAATTCTCGCGCGAAATCTCGCGCGAGACCAGACTCTGTCTCGTCTCGCAAAATATTTTTTTCTCGTCTCGCAAAAAATTGCCCGTCTCGTCTCGCGACACAGGCAGTATGTCGCGACAAGACGAGACGAGAACGCGAGACAAAGCGAGATTTCTCGCGTCTCGCGTTCATCCCTACTGCAGAATGTGTCGCGTCGAGACGAGACGAGAACGCGAGACAATACGAGATTTCTCGTGTCTCGCGTCCATCCCTACTGCAGAATTCTATATTCTATCTATATTCTAATCCATATTCTACAATGTAAAAGAACACTCATTTGTTGTCCTGTCAAAAAATTATGAGTCCTATACACAGCAAAATCTGTACATGTTGTGTGACGGTCACCTATACTTAACCTATTTAAACATCGAACACACCATTTAGACACTAGCTCATTTTAAATTATTTGCGCCCATAGGCCGTAATGCATAAGAATTATTTTTTGCAATACTGTGAACAAATTATCATCTCTACACACAACAAAATCTATGCAGATCATGTGACCGTGACCTATTAAATATATGTCTGATTCGCGCTCAATCGAAACCACCGTTTACACGATAGCGTACTTTCAGAAATTTCCCCCCATAGGCCATAATGTAAATGAAATATTTTTCGTAGCCCTGTTAAAAAGCAACAACTATAAATCCTATTCATATCAAAATCAATACCGGTCATGCGACGGTGGTCTATAACAGATATACCCAATTTGAGATCAAACGAAGGTACCGTTTAAACGTTAGCGCATTTTCTAGAATTTTCGCTGATAGGACATAACGTAAAGATATCATTTTCGTAGTCCTGTAAAAAAACTAGAAGTCGTATACACACCATAATCAATAGCGATCGTGCGGTGATTTACAACATATATACCCAATTTGAGCTCAATCGAATGCACCGTTTAGGAGCTATCGCGTTCTCTCACATACGCACAAACACATACACTCACCCACACTACATCTCGAACAAGAAACATAAATGAATTTCAGGAGACCTCAAAACGTGTCAATAAACCAAAATCTCGAAGTCGAATTTTTCTTATGATTATAATACTTTCCTTACATGGCATTTGTTCGGAAAGTAAATAATAATAATAATAATGTTCCTTGAAACTTTTTGGATGCTATGCCGCCTCTTGATTTTTTTTCCTGCGGGTGCTTTAGCCCCAGAACACCCACATAGTCGGCGCCCTTTCCACGGAAAGTAAAAACTCTCAAACCATCGGCCCTCTTCCCCAGTTTGCGTCTCGCCTGTTGCTGGAGCCCGGCGCATGCTCCGGAGGTGGATTGGGGGAGAGAGAGAGCAGAGAGCACTCCGTCAGTGTCTGTCGGGGAGAGAGAGCGATCGTGTCGTGTTTGTCGCCAAGTGTGGCAGCAGCAACGGATAGCGGAAGACTGGCTGGCGGTGCGGCGGTGTCTTGTGTTTCGGACGACAGCGGACGCTCTTCCCCTTCGCTGTGGGCGCGGGGATCACCCGCCGGTGCTGCGCCGGAACAAGAGGCGACGATGACGAGGTGATGACGTCGGCCCGGCGCCGGACCGCGGCCCTGAGCCGACTGCAGCTGTCGCTGCTGAACAGCGGCCTCCTGCCCCTGCACGAGGACGACCGCCAGAGGGGACTGGTGCCTGCCGGACCCCTCGAGTCGCACGACTTCCTCAAACATGTGGCCTTACTCAGGAAGTACGACGTGCTCGCCAAGATCGAGTTCCAGGTGAGTGCCACCTCCTTAGTTTTAACTAAGAGACGTGCGGCACATTAAAACAACGCAATGTTCTTCGGCTTAACCTTTTGATCCCAATGCTGGTAAAAAGGGCAGCCGCTCGACTTAACTACCAGCGCGATGGCGGACTCTTTTTTGAAGCAGAAAAAGGGTCTCTAGATCTGTGGCACGCGATGAACGTTTCGATCGTCCACCATCTTGCTGGTAGTTAGGTCGAGCGATGGCAACGGCTGCCCTTTTTCCAGCATTGGGCAATCTATCCAGCAGTTCTCGAATTCTTCCATTTTTTAGCAGATGTCAGTGCTATTAAAAATAATCGTGACATTTTTGTTACGGGAAATGACGTGCTAAAAAGTAAAGGATTCTCGTGGAGCCATGTCACCCGCAACTATTTTTATAGAAATCAAATCTATTCTTCGTGACTGGCAACAGTCAAAACGTCAGAGTTTGGTGTTCCCAGAGTGGGATCACTGCGCGTTAAAGGGCTTTAAACAACTGAAAGGCTCTGGCCCAAGGTTGTCCAAACTTTTTGTGTAAGGGGGCTTGAGGGTCTGCCCCACAAGGGTGAGGCTGGGTGGACCCCTGGGAGCAGCCTTATGTAATTCAATTGCTTATTTATTTTATTTTGTCCCGCAGTGATCTGGGCGCTAAACTCCGTTCCCATAAGAACACGGCAAGTGAAGCAGCATCCGGCTTGGCCAGTTCTTGGGAGGGTCATCTCCCGCTCGGCTCGTCCGCTGTGCAACCGTGAACACTAATGGGAGCTGGTGCACGTAAAATCCGTCGTGGTTCCAATGTCCTCCAAGTTGTTAAACGATAGCTCTGGGGGTGTCGATTTCAGGTGGTGATTGCTGGTTGGTCCCTCATCTGGAATCGGTTCAAAATTAGGGACCAACAAGTAGAAGTCCAACCCCCTCGGGACTGGCACCCTCTCTTTAAATGGATAGTGTCGTCTATCCATGGACACGACAACAACAACAACAATTATTTTATTTTAATACAAATTGAAAAAAAAATTTTTTTTTTCATCTAATGAAATTTTACAAGTGATTCTACAGCTAATTATAGCTTAAAATTTAAAATATATATTTATGATAAACAACTTATCATAAACATTTAATAAAATGGGTGGTGGTAGTTAATGTCAATGCGTGTGTTGTGTAAACTAGTATGCATATTAGCGCAGATCTTCTACCCGTAAATCTGTATCTGTCTAGTCTTTAAAAAAAAAAAAAAAAAAAAAGTGAGGGACCGCTGCCGCCGTCAAAAGTTTGTTCTGCTATAGCCTCCGAAACCGTGGGGATTTAAGTTTCGACGAAGGTGTCCACGGATGCGGAAAATTCCGGGGAAGCCGATAAGCTGACTTAAATTTTTAAATTCCATTTATTTTAGAAGATATTAATAAAAAACTTAAAAAATATGCATAATGGTTGCCAAGCTTGGCAATTTTCGCCAGCATAAAATCATTCATGTCTTTGCAACAAACATGAAGTAGAATTACACTATTTTTACGCCAAATTAAAAAGTAAATGAAATAAATAAGTGTGTTACACAACGTTCACAATTTTCAAATAGTAAGTTCTCTTAGATGACAGGAGTTTAAAGTGGACGCCAGTTATTTTTTCTAATAATAATTGTAACCTGTGGCGGATCTAGGATTGGGTAAAGGGGGGGGCTAACTTACTGGGTATTCCATAATTTGGGTACACTTATCCAAGCTTGTGGACATTTGGCACGGTTTTTTTACATGTCGCCTGTATATTTTATTTTTCTGCCTGCCCAGGCACGTGCCAACAGGGGGGGCAGGGGGGTTTATCGCCCCCTCGGTAAATGAGTAGAAGGGGCGAACTATATAATTAGCCCCCTCTGTATTTTAGCTCCACCTAAATAGTTTGCTTACAATAATTTTCTTCTTCAGGATGGGGGAAGCAACTTTTCCAGCCCTTCCCCTCAAGAAAACGGTCATTTAAACAAACTAATGAGGCATAAACGAAAATTTTACTAGCTCAAACGGAAGGGGCGGGGGCGAAATAGCTGCCACCATCCATCCCCTTCCGCACGAAGAAAACTTATTTTAAGCAAACTATTGAAAAAAAAAAAAATCGGTAAATTAATTAGTTTACATGAAACTGACACAGGAAATTTGGCTTACACTCGAATACTTTTTTGAGAGGGTGTACAGACGAGGTTAAAAAGGATTGAAGCCGATTATTTATAAAAATTGGGGTATGAGGGTATGGTGGCGTATGAGGTGGGTATGAGAGTATGGGGTATGAGGGGCTGGTGAAATGACTGCCCCCCCCTACCGATGTCGGAAAAAATAGCTGCCCCATCCCTGAAGAAAATGATTATTGTAATTGAGCTATAGAAGTACAAACAAAAATTTTCCTGGTACCAAGGTTGACACCTTTTATTTTAAAAACATTTGTTGGGGGAGTGTGGGGGGGAGGGGTATGAGGGGCTGGTGAAATGACTGCCCCCCTACCGATGTCGGAAAAAATCGTTCGCCCCCCCCCCCCACTTTCCAAGACGTTGGCACGTCCCTGTGCCTGCCTATAGTATTACGTAATTGATTTTCGTGAAACGTGTGCGAATTTCTGATAAAATAAAATATTCGAACCTGCTAGGAACTTGCACTTCATAGGAAAAACAATGTCTGAAAAAAATAATTTAAATCATATCTCGTTTTCCATATCATTTCATTCCTTCTAATTATGCACCTCTTAACAAACTGCTTGATAGTAATGCATGTACATTTTGTGAGTGCTGTTCCTCTTGAAACAGCTTGTTCTGGGGCTGTGCATTTATGATTTCTACCTGATGATTTGTGCTTTCACTTTCACTAGAAAAATTATCATTTTTCGGAATTTTCATTAAATAATCACCTATATTACGACTCAATGACCGCTTTTTTGAGGCCATAATATCTGCATTTAAATTAAATTCTACACACGAACGGAGCTAGACAGAGAGCAAATGAATCACACTAGAGTTTCACCCGGAAAGAACGACCAAGCAGCGATAGCAATTTCAATGGGTTAAGCTTTTGAAGCCTGCTTAGAAAGGACTACAGTACTTACAAGAAATTCTTCCACCTTCCCTAAACGTTCAAAACGAGTGTACTTTTGTATGAACAGGAAATGTCCGAAAACCAGATAAGGAAAATTAGACATAGTAATAGTATCCCTGCACTATGTACATCAGTCATAAGGTATCCCACATCAAGTACACATCAGTACAGAATCCGAGGCTGCAGCGCACAAGGCGCGCGAGAAGATTGTTTATGTTTAAATTATATGTACTAATTCTCTGCCGGTGGTCGAAATTCTACCGTAAAGTATAATATTTTTTAACTTGAGGGTGAATAAAGTCCACTGTCAAGGAGTATGTCTCAAGATTCCACATCCAATGAAACCTACTAAAATGACCACCTTGGCAAAGAGACCATCTGTCTATAGTGACCACTTTTGTACAATTTCACTTTACATCCACCACACTTTTCTGTGAAGACAGTGTTCTTATAAAAACTCTATCGTATTTTGCTAAATGCAAAGACAGCTCGAACGAGCGGGTCATAGTGATCATCTCCCTCTACCGATTTAGATTTCACACGTTCCTGTACGATTTCATACATTCAGTTTGCGTTTTGAACAATTTAAGCTAATCTGAAAATTCTAGTGGCCCCCTTCGAAAATTCAGCCTGGAACCGTCCTCGGCTAAAGGCCCTTTCTGTTCGGAGTTATAAAATCTTAAACCGTCGAATGATTGAACTCTACTTGCTGAGGCGTACCATTAACGATGAATAAAAACTTGCTGCCTCAATAAATATGCACTTTTTTCAAATCATTATCCTTGAGATTTATTTACTGTCATCGCAAAATCAGGTATATTTGGAAACTGAGTTTGTTTTTTAAGTATATGGTAAAAATAGTACCAGTATATTTTATAAGTGGAATCAAAATTATTTTATTGCCTGAGGTTCCAGTTCAAACTCCGCAATCAATAGCATTACGATAAATAAACTTCATGTGCATTCTTGTTCCGTTGACTATTGCTTCCTTTGTATTTAAGTTTCTCATTAGTATAACGATGCAATCAACTTTCAATACTAACATATGTGGTGACAAACTATGGTATTTTTCAGTTAACCAGGCGCAAATAATGCTTTTTTTTCGGAGAAATGTTTTAAGACTACTTCTGAAACACTGTAGTTCCCCAAAACAAATCCGGAAATTTTAGTACGTATACAAAATAGCATTTATATACAGAATTCAATATAAAAAAAAATATCAATATACTAAAAAGAAATTTGTATGCTTATTGGTTACATAATTTGGAATTGGAAAAAAACGTGTGGAATAAAATTAAAATACGAAATTAAATTGAACTTCCAAAATATGGAAAGAGATAAACGACTATATACTGGAAATCGCTTTAGTATTGTAAGCATTTGGCGCAGATCACAATTATTCCGCAATTTTTCACTTGCTCCCGGCTAACCGAAAAAAAAAAGCCATTCATAGTAAAAGAATTCAAAAACTACTGTATAGATATTGATTTCATTGTCATCATAGCAAATGTTTCTATCATAGCTATGGTGATATGTTCTCTATTCATCAGATATTCAATTAAGTCAGCATTAATAAAAGTTCAATCATCATTTTTAGGTTCTATTATTACGGACTTCAGTATGTTATCTGAGAGTATGTTTTCGGAAATATTTTAATACACTTCATTAATAATATTATTTTCATTCGCTATTAATTGCTGAGGTATTTCTTCAATAATATTTTCGGAGAAAATTTGCTTTACCATATTGCGTGGCAGGAGATTGTTAAGAAATTGTCGAATTGGCGTGTTTCAGTGGAGAGTCTTTTGGACTGCAACCTGCCCTGTTCAGTTCGTTTTTCCACAGCTGTAAAACATGAAATTTACAACACTTTGCGCACTTATCAACCCTCTAAAAAAGTCGCCTAGCACAGAGCTAAAGCACAGTTTAGTCACTGGCGTTTCACCAAACTGGGGAATAATTTTACTTCTTGCAAATTTTGTTGTAATACTATAACCCTATAGTATTGCTGAAACTTAGTGTTGTTATTTCAAAATTGACACTACAATGGAACCATCGCCCGATTTGGCGCAAAAATACTGCGTGCCAAATCACTTCTCAAAATATTTTACGCTGCACTAGCACATTACACCAAAAATTTAACATTCGCACAACCACCTCCATTCGAGTTGCAACTGTGCCGAATTTCGTGTTCATCTCCGTTCGTGCTGCAAAAGGGAACAAAGGTTTTCCATAGCGTATTTATATATACATAGATTTTTAGCTCCCCTTTTTACGACTTTGCAGGGGGTGAATGGACATCATCGCTCAAATACTGTTCTTTTCGCTTGCCATTAACCAACTTGCCATAACCCGTTCTGACAATGAGCTATTATTTATTCGCTATTCACGTATATATGGAAAAGGCGAGAACAACTTGGTTACTGATCATCCTTAAAAACCAAAATGTTTCAAGGGGGAGATGAAATTTCGAGCGATTCATTGGGACTCTGGGGTTTTGAAAATACCTGTAGCCTGGGAACGAAAGGGTTAAAAGCCATTGACTAAGGTCAAGTCTAAAAATCAGAGTAGCAAATCAAAAAAGTAAATTAAAATTTCAAAACAACCGATTTTTAGACACGCAGTTTTTACTAAGCCTCAAAACTCTGTTCTATCTAGTGTAAATTCAGTTTCAATGCGGGGGGGGGGGGCTATAGCCCTATAGCCCCCCCCGTAGATCCGCCTCTGATTGTAACTGATTTAAAAAGCGCAATTTTGGCATCAGTTACGATCTGGAAAAACGCATTTCAAGCAGGGTGAATCTAAATATTACGTGCGTTCCAAAATGATAGCACCCAGTATCTCTCTATTCTAAAAAAAAAGTAAGGGTCGCTGTCGTCGCCGCTGTCAGAAGCTTGTTCGCCTATCTTCTCCTAAACCGTGGGGATTTGAATTTCGACTAAAGTGTCCACAGATTCGAAAAATTCCGAGGAACCTGCTAAGCTGACTTAAATTTCAAAAATCGAATTATTTTAGAAGATATTAATAAAAAACTGAAAAAATAAACAGAATGGTTGCCAGATTTGGCATAAAATCATTCATTCCTTTGCAACAAAGCGTTTCCAAGTATCTAGAATCGCGTGAAATTTACAAACATGGGTTAGAATTACGCCTATTTTACGCCAAAATAAAAACTATATGAAATAAGTAACTCAAAATGTGTTACACAAAGTTGACAATTTTCAAATAGTAAGTTCGCTTTGACAAAAGGAGTTTAGAATTAGCGATTATTCGTTTTTCCAAGACAGAATAACTAATATCTTGAAAATGAAAAATAATTAAAATGCAGACTATTTTAAAGCCGGTTCGGTCCAGCTGGATTATTTGCTACGAGTAGAAATACACTCTATAACAAATAAATCGACGCACCAAGAAGGAGGTGTCCGATTGAGACGAAAATTGGTGGATAGGAAGACAATGTACAGAATAGTAAATGATTAAAATTTCAGAACAATTGAATAATTTATTTCATAGTAACAAGTTCAATAAGGTGTTGACCCGCCGCTAGCCTGGATACAAGCTGCCACACGGCGTGGCATAGACCGATAAAGCTCCCGGATGGTCTCCTGCGGTATTTCCTGCCAAATTTGCTCCAATTGTCGAACGAGGTCATCAACAGTCCGTGCCAGATGCAATCGCCTTCCCATCATATCCCAGACATGCTCGATGGGAGAGAAATCTGGCGATCTGGCAGGCCAAGGAAGAGTTTGACAAGCTTGCAGACAGTTTAGAGCAACACGAGCCGTATATGGTCTGGCATTGTCCTGCTGAAAAACCAGCCCAGAGCACTGCAAAAGGAACTGTAGCAAAACAGGTCTTAGGATGTCGTCCACGTACCACTGTGCAGTAAGTGTACCTCTAATGATGACCAAAGGGGTCAGGCTGTCAAAGGAAATGGCACCCCAGACCATAATGCCTTGTTGAGGTCCGGTGCGGCGAGCAATAGTGAAAGCAGGATCCCCCGTCTGGCCTGTGCGTCTCGTAACACGTCTTCGATGATCGTCAGGACACAGTTGGAAGCGGGATTCGTCGCTAAAGACTATACGTCCCCAGTCGGCATCATTCCAACCTGATCGAGCCCTGCACATCTGTAATATGGCTCGGCAGTGTGCAGGCGTGAGTGGCAGATGGCGTAACGGTCGGCGCGAGCGTAGATTTCGCTCTCTCAACCGTCTGTGAATGGTCATGATGGACACTGGTGTTTGGGTTGAACGTCTGATGGTTGATAGAGATGAAGAAGGCGCTGCGACAGCTGATCGGACCATCACTCTGTCCTCACGATCTGTTTGTTGTAGCCCTAGGTCGACCGCTACCATCCTGACGCTGCCCTCATTTTCCACCCATCCTTGCCAGCATCTTCGAATCGTCGCATCGCTTCGACTCAAATGACGAGCGATTCTCCGATTAGTCCAACCGGCCTCTTTCAATCCAATGATACGACCTCTGTCAAACTCTGACAGTTGCTCGTAATGAGCACGAATCCTGCAGCGAGGCATTTTTTAAGTTGTTGAAAGGTCATCTGAATCGCAATCAAACCGAAAGTTTTAACAACCGTTGAAGAACTGTTCCTTATATACGTCTGCTGGATGCGCAGTTCCGATGCGCTAGAGATCAAACTATTCATTCATTGGACACCAAATTTTAATCATTTGCATATCTGTTCAAAACATTCATGCATACGAAATTTCAAAGCAATCGGATGATTGTTTCTTGGTGCGTCGAATTTTTTCTTATAGAGTGTATTTGGAGGCGTTAACTATGCCATTATAGCAGTTATAGTACACTTTGGATATTTGCTAGCGCGACGAGATGGTATAATTCGTGGTGCTAAGTACGCCAATCTGCAAACGATTATGTAAACGAAAATATGGATAACGGTTTTCCGGTAGCCTTAAATGAACAGTAATTATAGGTTGTGAGCATGTGTAAATCGCCAAATAATGAAAAGTCGCCATTGGTGGCAAGCTATTCTATCTGTTCCGTAGCTTTTATTAACTTTACATGTACGCAAGTTGCCAAATAATGAAAAATCGCCATGGGTGGCAAATTCGCAAGGTGTCCAATAGGTTTTACATTATTAAAAATACAGCTGAAACATATGTTCTTATTTTATTACGCTTTAGCTCCTAATTAGTATAACCTTTGAATAGCAGCATTAAATATCATTGTGTTTCTGAGGAGTACAAATAATTTTTCCAGCGATTATAAGCGGAGTCCGCACTCCAGGTGAAGTATAGCTGAGGACCCGTACAACACGGATTCCCATAACAAAATATCTTCCGTGTTATGAGGGGGAGGAGGTCTACTGTAGTGTGAAGTTTAAATTTTTATGTACCAATGAACATGCAAGAACCAAGCAATGCGTAGCTCAGTAACATTCTATCTGATCCAATCTTCGGGTTTTGTCTGTTGAAATTATGTCTTTTTTACGAATAAGCCTAATTGGTGGCCGAATGCCTCACACGAAAGCGAGCGTAGCGAGTCTGGGGGCCTTGGCCCCTAGTTTTGAAAATAAAAAATAATTCAAATGCTTATTATAGTAATGCCATTTAGGTTCATCTTGTGTATTTGCCACCCGTAGAAATATTTGATGGCGTTAACTATGCCATTATAGCAAGCACAGCTTGGATAATGGCATAGTTAGTTTATTTTGCCGTGCTAAATAAACCAAGCTGTAAAAGATTATGTATATATGAATGCATGGATAACTGTTTTTACGCCAACCTTACATGAATAATGATAATCGGTTATGAGCATGTGTAAATCGCCAAAAACTGAAATGTCGCCATTAGTAGCAGGATACAATAGCTGTTTCGTAGTTTTTATCAAAGAAAACATATAAAGCACTGTTTTCTTAGAAATAATTATTTATACGTATGCGTAAGTCGCGAAATTATGAAAAGTCGCTATGGATAGCAAATACGCAAGGTGTTCCATAGGTTTACACAATTAAAAATAGTGTGAAGCTGTTCCAGAGAGCTTGCAAGAACCAAGGAAGCTCGTACGTGTAGCTCGGTAACATTCTATCAGATAAAATCTTTGGGTTTTGTCAATTATGCCTTTTATACGAATAAGCCCCTAATTATGCCATATTAGGGGCCGAATGCCTCATACGAAAAGCGAGCGTAGCGAGTCTAGGGGCCTTGGCCCCTAGTTTAAAAAAAAATCAATGAATATATTCATCAATGAATATATCATGAATATATTCAAGAGTCAATGAATATATTCATCCACTCATCTCTTATACATTGTCTCTTACATTTCAGCTTGTACCCTGTATTTTCAGGTTAAATTACATTCTAAGAAGATTATGGGCAAAATATAAACATACAATAGTAATATAGCACACGACTGTTAAGTGGAAGGGAAGGTGGCCCCGTCTCTGGTCCAAGGTCCATAATCAGATGTAAGAGCCGTGGTCTGGACACCCCCTTAATCCACGCACTAACGCTAACTATAACCGAATATTCAATTTTTGAATCCATCGCTCAAAATAGTATCCGGTAAACAAGATTTAATTGTTATGTCAGTTGATTGATTGGTGTTTGATGATATAAGATCCAAAAATCATATACTGTGCCTGACAATACTTTTTGCTATTGTGTAATAATAGCAAAAAGTATATCTACAAGTTAACAGTAAGACATAAAAGCCGGTAAAAACTAAAACTCATAGATGCTAATAGACAAATTGGAAAGATGTACAAAGTAGATAAAAGCAAGGATGCGGCTCCCATCCAGACACCAGTCAGAGCTGAGTACACACTGAAAAGAAAAAAGAATATTAATATGTTGAAGAAAAAAATAATAGTATATGAATTGTGAAAACTTATATTAAAATTTAAAAAAATATATATATTAATTTTGTAATTTTTATTATTCAGTGCGTAAGAAACAAAATTTACTATAAAGAATTAAAAAATTTTTAGTGCTATTGAAAATTTTACTGTAAATCATATTTTTAACAAAGAATGGAACACCCCCCCCCCCTTTCATAGCTGGACCCTTGTCATAAGAAAGCTACAGCTACGTGCATGGTACTGACCTCCGAATAGTAATTTCAGGAAAGGAGACTTTCACCATGAATAACCGGTTGCTACGTTACGAATGTTGGGGAGGGGGGGGGATATTAGATCTTACGACAAAGTGTCGCATAATAGGAAGGGGAGCAGGTTAAAATTTACCAAAAAAAAGTGTTACCTAATTTATAGAAGACCACAAGTGACCACTTGAAAAAACTTACACAGAACTCTCGGGCCAACACGGCGTACTTTTTTAAGAGTAGGAGGTTATCTTTTGGGGTGGACAGGATATATTCCATTAATACTTTCAGAATAAATTTAGGCAGACGTTAAGGGGAGGGCGCTAAATCAACCCTTAGTTCCGTAAAGTACAATAACAGAAGTAAACACATTAAAAACTTGCATTAAAATTGAACATAAAAATATATTTTTCTCACTAATTTATTATCTCATTTCTTTTCTATTCACCGAAACGCTGAGGACTGCCGTCCTATTTCTGAGGTTTCTCCTGGGGGTTTCTAATTAATTTAATTTTCTACATTTCTCTTCCCTTAAAACAGCCATGGACGACCTTTGGGAAGTTGGGGACCAAAGTTTTGGAGGTTAGTCAAGTCGTGGCCGTATAAATGGGATTTATATGGGATTTTGCAGAGTTTTATGGGATTTCTATGGGAATTTGGAATGTTCCGTGGGCCGGAGGCTGCCCATATGTGCCTTAATTGCGCAATTAAAAAAGTCCTTAAATAGTAGCGAGCGGCGATACAAAACCTTCGGCGGGGGTCGGACTGAGTGCCACGCGACCCGCATTTGAACAGCCTGCTCTGGTTATGTCAACCTTTTTTTTATTGTAAAAATGGTACTTAACATTTTTTCAACCGTAAAAATGATTAGTCACCAGTTTCTCTCTATTCTAAAAAAAGTAAAGGCCGCTGGCGCTGTCAAAGCTTATGGACCTATCCAGTGCCGTAAAAATAGGGAGACATGGCGGGGCGAATGCCCGGGGCCCCCACACATAGGGGCCTCAAAATCCATATGGTTATTTTCCCAACCTCTTGGGTGTTTTTTTTTTAAATCTTTTATAGCTTTTTAGATTTGCTCATGCAATATTCTAAACGGATCATCTATCACTGTTTAAGCTGGAAAAAATTGCTTATTGCTTACAAAACAGCTACAGCTCACCAACATTAAGATATGTACAGATGATTTGTAACAGTTAAATTTATATGCCAGTATTTTTAGAGTCAAAGTTCTTTAACTAATGACCTTGTGTTCCCTTTATTTGTATTCTAGAAAAAAATGATCTGGGCCTCAGAAAGCCACTCTGAAGCAAACATACCTTTTGGGGGGCCCCTCTAACTTCTTAAAATTATCATATCACTAAGGTAATTTCAAGCAAAAGGCCTGTTTTTCTTTTCTTTTTTGTAATTATTACTCACAAGCATTTTTATGCACTTAGAAAAGAATGTGCAG
Organism: Cheiracanthium punctorium; assembly: GCA_038373885.1. Taxonomy (NCBI): domain Eukaryota; kingdom Metazoa; phylum Arthropoda; class Arachnida; order Araneae; family Cheiracanthiidae; genus Cheiracanthium; species Cheiracanthium punctorium. Next base: position 87,493 of record JAWZYV010013265.1, on the reverse strand, counting down.
ATGCATAATCAGTTGTGTTCACTGACTTCCTGTAAAAGAAGGGGTTATGGAAGTTATGTTATGTTAAAAATGTTCGGACTTTATGCTAAAAATGCATGGACAAAGGGCGGGGATGTTGAATCCCCCACACACCATTTGTGTACGCCACTGCGCATAGTAACTATATAGAGTTGAAGTTTCCCTCCACAGTTTTCTAGAGTAAGTGAAGTGAATGCTCGAAAATTTCTTTTTCCCTTTAATGAGGATCTAAATTAGGAATGGCATGGCATGGCATACAAAACTCCAAATGCTAGATACACTGAATTGCTTTCTCTCGCATATCCAAAAACTCAAAATTAAACTACTTAAATTGACACTGTGTCCTTTAATATTTCTCCTCTAAAAACCAACGATCTGAGCCCCTCTTGCAAAATATTTTAATATTTTTTGGTAGTCCTTTTCTTTTACTAGTGTAATAATCAGCGATTTGTACATTCTTTTACATTCATTATACAAATGATTCAATAATTATTCGTATCAACACTCAAACTAAAAATGAAAATAAATGCTACATTTCAGCCGGAATGTGATATCCATTAATTACTTCATTATATGAAATTAAAAATACCTTTTTTTTTTTTACAAATCAAGTGCTCGATTATAGGCTGCAAACGCTTTTATTAGAAATAATACTTACTAACTTATATCATGAACACATAAGAGCTATACTGATGATTTATTAATTTTGTTGTGTTGTGTTAAGGTAAAGCTACGCAAGAGTTATCTGCTTAGAAGGAGTGCAATGGGAGGAGGATCTCTAACGCGTATTCACGTGACATATGGAGAAAACCGTCCAAAACTTCGAACCTTAGATCGACAGCCGCACGGCAGGACAGAACCCTGGACCTTCACACTTCAGCCATCTTACTATTTTGAATGTTGAGTGTTTTATCGACTCATTCATGATGGGGCCTAATTTATTAATTTTTTTATCAAGTAATGTAATTTTTAACTATTTAAGATGGGTAGACCATAGAGTTCCAAGAGAAAAGGGACGAAGCATGAGGAAAAATAACTGGTTTTGGGACTCATCTACTTCTAGTCAGTGACTTATTTATGACAAGTATACACTTTTGCCCGTTCTTTATAAAAAGTCAAAAAACAAAGGTTTTTAGTTCTCAAATGGAAAAAAAAAAAAAGAATAGGGATTGGAAAGTACTTTATGTCATTTAAAAAATAATTCATTCAGCACTGTGGAGATTGCGAAATGAGCATTTTTACGGCGTTCTGAATTCTTTTGTATTTTTGTTCTGTTTTCATTCTAAAATATTTCAAAGCCTGAGATGAGTCCCTTTCCACAAATGCAAGGCCCGCTCTAAAATTATTCTTATCTTATGGGCACCCATGCTGCGCGCCACTCAGACGATGCAATTAACAAGGTCTGAAAATTGTAGGCATCAAATGGATCACACATGGTTTTAATACATTTGCCTATTTAAAACGCCAAAGAGCTTCCTTTTATTTTGTTCCGAAGCAATCAATCACTGTTCTAAGAACAGTATCGGTCCTATGAATCAGACCACCCCAAGACTTGTAGATAGTTTAGTACTAACAGTACAGACCGCCCGAAATTGCTAGCGGCATTTCTCTGGCGGTGGGTGAGGGACATTCCGTCCAATTCATTAATTTAACTAAACGGTAGGACTGCATGTTTCTGGTGAACAGACTTTCATTTCAGTCATAAACTGAGTTATATCTGCTTTCTTTGATCTTTTTTTCTCATTTCTGCAAGGTGAACCTTTTAAAGTTAGCCGCCTATTTTAACACATGGAAAGTGCCTGCAGTCTAGAAGCTCAGTTTATTCTAACGAATACTGTGACAGAGATTGCTTTGAAAGTGCGATATTCGAGTATTCTGTGTTTTTTTTTTCGACTTCTTAAATTTTAGGTAAAATTTAGGAGTAAGTTTGGTGTTGTTAATTCTTCAACAGTTTATTTCATAGGATTAAATCATTGCAGAGCTTCCTTATACATAATTTAATTCAATATAAAAAGGACTTTTGCAAGTGGGTCTCAAAAGCGTAAAAGAGTTGCTGAGCTGAAATTAGAGGCAACAAAATATGCGAAAAATTTGGCATGTTGGATTAGAGATGGAGATTCTTCTGGTGTGAGATCTATTGCGACAGATTCCAAATGAAATACTCTTTAAGGAAAAAATTCTTTTCAGATGAAATTTTAATACATTCCGAAGAAAAATCCAGAGACAATATTAATTTAGCTGAATGCTCTGACTCGCTGCATAATGCAGAAAATTCAGCGTCTGGAAATACAACGACAGAAGATGAAAATATTTGCAACATAATGTGGAATTCTTAAAAGGTTAGTTCATATTTTATATTTCACATAACATGGCACTGTATGTAAAAAAAACAGAATCTAATAAAACTAATATTAATAACTTATAAATATTTTAATACGAAAGTACGAAAATAAAATGTATATTTACTTTTATATACAATGTCAAGGAAGATTAGAATGTTGTGAGGTTTATAGTTTAAGTAAACATTTTACTCTTAATATATTATTATTGGTAAATAAAGAATTTTAATATGAATGAAATTTGCGACAAATAAATATTGCTGTTATCCGATTGTAATTTTTTAAAGACAAGTGTTTTATTTCTTTTGTGTTTTACTCTTTTCTTAGCTGAGTAAATGAATGACCGATTCAGTAGTATAATCTTGCTAAAATTTAGGACGAATAGATAAGCGTTTGGTGTTGCTGCTGTAATTTTTAGTAATTTAAATTATATTAAAAGAATAATTTTCAGACTAATAGAATATTACTAGTGTTTTCTGTTTTTTCTTCAGTAGGTTTTAGTAAATGTATTTAACCATTATAATTCTTATTTTTCCCAATGGCATACCCGGGTAAAGTAGTGCCCATGGCAGGCAACAAAATTGCACATTCTTTTTCTTAGTAAGAACGACACCGATCTCTTCGTTTGTATATGACCATTCTTTGTTCCATAGTTTGTGTTGTGGCCATTGATTAAGCAAATGAAAAAACTATAAAAAAGTTTGGTCACAATAAGTAGTGTCTTATTAACTTTAATCTGTTCGCTCCCATCTTTAAGAGGCGACAGTATAGCGATTCTCTCTTCTGTTCTCATTGTTGCTACCAGACCTGAATGTTTCAATGCTCTTCTATCGAGAAAGCGTTTGCGTTGAGCTACATCATAGGCAATCAAGTACTCCAACGGGAAGCAACGATTGGTACAGAAGAGAGAATAGCTATTGTCACGTCCTTGCAACGATGAGATCGTACTTGTTAAACGCTTCTTTTATTGCGTCATCCAGCATTAGAAATCTGCACCCCTTTTCAAGTGTCATAAATGACACACGCCTTTCTGGCTATAGCTTAGAGGTACGCCACTGACTTCTATTTAGTGTTGTATGTTGCCTGTTGTAAATTGTGTTCTTAAAGTGAATTTTTCAGAAGTAGAAAATTTATTTATTTAAAATAGAAGTAGATTTTTTAATTTTTTAGAAAATAAATACTTATATTATACCATATATGTTATTAACTGAAAGTGTTTAATTCTGTCTTTGCGTACATACAAATACATGTACGTACTAACCTATATTCGTTCTTAAAATATAAGATTAAAAGGGCCCCCATATTCACTCTCGCCCCTTGGCCTCCTAAACCCAAGTTACGGCACTGATGGCATGGCAACTTTCTTTTTTTTATGTGCGATAAACGCGCCAAGTATTGTAAATTCGATATTTTAAAACTATAAACTTGCATTTTCCGTGTGCATTGTTGTTTTGTAATCTATCTACTGCCTGACATACGTAACCAGTAACAAATATGCTTGCTTCATCTGACGTCATTCAACTGCTAACTTGGATTTTTGACCATGTGTTATTGTTATTGCACTAATGTTTTCATCTTCTGTTGCCGTTCGTAGCGTGGAAATATCGTCGATTTTGGTACCGCATATGTTAGCGTATTATATAAGTAGTTATTAAAACAAACTACAATTAAGAAAAAAAATTATCTACAGATTAAATTAATTAAATTTTAGTGTTTAATCATTTTGCTCCCAAAAAAGTTTGTACATCATTGATTTAAGCAAGAAAAATACATAGCTTTCGCCGAACCAATCAATTATAAAACGCTTTCGCCTTTTGAAAAGGCGGGAAGTTTTTCTCACTCCGTTGCTTACGGGTTTTTGCTGATGCTGATAGAGGGGTGACGGGGTGGTCGTTAATTGTAGGGACGGGGCAGTGACTACTTGCGAGAATTTTAGTAGTTTATCACCCACACACCATTTTTTAACAAGATGTTTTCACTGCATCCGCCCCAATTAAAAGATCAAAGAAGAAAATTTACGATGTTTCAAGAGCTTGCTGTTTGCAATTTCCTCTTCAGGCAATACGATTTTTCTTATCTTAAAAGAAAAGAAATACTAATTGCTTTTCTGATACTCTTTAAAGAACATAAAATGTTTGCTTTTACGTACAGGAACAAAAATTTAATATTGTTCTTCGATGCCTGTGTTCTTTGAGCTATTGGGGGCTCATATTTTTCTAGGGAGGCTGAGCCGTCCATAGCGCCCCCAGCGCTACGGCCCTGCCCTCCCCACCTCAAAAAAGATCGTTCAGCACGCACAAAATGAGTGTTTTTCTCAGACATTGATAATGCTGCGGTCAAAAACTCTATGCGGGAACAACTTGCCACGAAATTTCTTTCATATCTGGAATGTTCGAGAGCTGAACTTCATGAAATAGAGAAATCTGTGGCAGGTTGTTGCCACAAGGTCACAAAAAGATACATTTTCAACGTTTGTTTGGTCATTTTTTAAGGCTTAACCATAGCTTTTGACTTCAAGTTGCCATAATAAAAGGTGTTCTTTGAAAGACATGTATTAGCACTTAAAAAAAATTCATATATAATTGTGGCTAGTCGAATGCGCTTTTAGAATTATAAGATCAATATCTGAAGTTTTTCGTTCTTGACCGATAATCAAAGTGTCGCAAATTCTTGCGGCGGAGGTTTATTGAAAAACCTTTTATGTCAATGTTATCCTCTATTACTTGTCATTAGAAAAAAGTTAACTTCACTGAGGCAAATTGCTAAAAAAAAATTAAAATATTTTGTAACATACCCCTGTACTTGCACATTTGGATTCTGTTTTGCTTCTTCAAACTTTTATATAAGCTAGTGTTTTGTAGCTTTGTAAATTTGTTTTTAGCATTACATTTCTATAGAACATACTATATACAGAGGAGTCTAAGGGGACCATTCTTGGGATGAAAAACAAACTGGTCACCTTAAAAAGGTGGTTAAGTATGGTGGTTGTAAAATGAAATTGAACAAAAGTAATAACTACGACCAGGTGGTCTCTTTACCAGGATGGTCACTTTAGCAGGTTCTACTGCACTTGTATACCGTGGAAGATCTGAAATCTGCATAGCTTGGTTCCCAGGTTGTGCAGATTTTAGAATTTTGCAGAGTTTAGATTATAATACAAAAACTATTCTATTTCCCCTCACCCCAACCCAGATTTTAAAACAGTAAAAAACAAGGTAAACAAATCATATTACTTATATTGTAATCAGAATCAGATAAAAATTCAGAGGAATAAGACTGCATATAAAATTAAAAGATTACTTACAAATTATTTAAACTTTTAAACATTTGTTTAATGATATTTTAAGACTAGAATTGGTACTGGAAAATTATTATAACAACTTGAATATTAATTGCAATATTCAAATATAATCATTCAGCTCAACCAAAATCCAAATAAAAAACTGAATGAAAATTTCTTATACAAAAGTTTGTGAACTTCATGTCTTGTTCGGAAGACAACTGTACTTCGGCATTTGAAACTGCTGATGAATTATCATTGTATATAGCAAGAGGACAGCATACACTTTCTAAGTTATTTTCAGGTATGGAACAAGCTAAAGATGCATTATAATACAAAAACTATTCTATTTCCCCTCACCCCAACCCAGATTTTAAAACAGTAAAAAACAAGGTAAACAAATCATATTACTTATATTGTAATCAGAATCAGATAAAAATTCAGAGGAATAAGACTGCATATAAAATTAAAAGATTACTTACAAATTATTTAAACTTTTAAACATTTGTTTAATGATATTTTAAGACTAGAATTGGTACTGGAAAATTATTATAACAACTTGAATATTAATTGCAATATTCAAATATAATCATTCAGCTCAACCAAAATCCAAATAAAAAACTGAATGAAAATTTCTTATACAAAAGTTTGTGAACTTCATGTCTTGTTCGGAAGACAACTGTACTTCGGCATTTGAAACTGCTGATGAATTATCATTGTATATAGCAAGAGGACAGCATACACTTTCTAAGTTATTTTCAGGTATGGAACAAGCTAAAGATGCATTTGCAAATATGGAAATTGTAAAAAAAACGAGATACCATCAAAATAACACTTTTGAGACAGCTAAAGCATCATTAACAATCAAATATTTTCAAACCATGAGTCACAAATGTGGTAGGCCTAAAACTTAAAAGAAAAGTCTCAGTTCTAAGTAAAAATCGGAAACAAAACCGCTTTTACAAAGGAGGCAAAACAGGTAATAAATTACCTGTGCAAAGTATTACAAAATTGATCAGTTTAGTAGATGGGAAAAAAATATTCGCGTTAGTATATTTGAATGCTGTGCGCGAGCACAGCCAGCTGTCGTCAAAAAAGGGTCTCTAGATCGGTGGCACGCGATGAACGTTTCGATCGTCCGCCATCTTGCTGGTAGTTAAGTCGAGCGATGGCAACGGCTGCCCTTTTTTCAGCATTGGGCAATCTTTCCAGCTGTTCTCGCGTTCTTCCATCTTTCAGCAGATGTCAGTGCTGTTAAAAATAATCGTGACCCTTTTTTACGGGAAATGAACGTGCTAAAAAGAAAGGATTCTCGTGGAGCTCTGTCACCCGCCACTATTTTTATAGAAATCCAATCTATTCTTCTTGACAGGCAACAGTCAAAACGTCAGAGTTGGGTGATCCCAGAGCGGGATCACTGCGCGTTAAAGGGTTAAAGGGATATATTAATAAGAGAATCCATTTCCAGTGCCGACTGGTGCAAATATTTAAATCAATTTTTCTCAACCTCTATTTTGTCGCCTGTTTGTTGCTATGAGGAAAATAAAATGTTTTCATATTAGACCCAAAACAGCTTTCTGCTTGCTCTTACTATATGAGTCTTTGCTTTTGGTTCATGCCTCGATTTTGTGCTTACAGAAGTAAAGACATGAAATTTATTCAACTTCAAAGCTTGCAATTTTTATTTAGATTTTCTTTAATTATAATGCTTCCACATATGAAAATATTTTTTAGATTACTTAAACTGCATTAAATTGTGAAAATGTATAAACTGTACAGTATTATGTATGTAAATTCTTTCCTGTTTAACCACTAAGTGAATTATTAAATGTTTAGCAAGATTTATTTTTAGTATGAACTCATATGATAATTTTTAAGTTCTTTTTGAAAATCCGAATATTTTGACTCACCGGACCGGGTTAAGTCACAATTAATCCGGATGATCCATGTATTTCATCTTTTGCGTACGAAGAACAGGTACACACCGATTGTTCCCGTTTCTCCTTATATATATAAACCAGGGGTTGCGATGGCTCTTTTTAACATTTCGCCAATTCATTCGCCAAATTACATTTTTCCGGACATCATTAAGAAAAGCAATTGTCAATATTTTTGCAAGAACGTATTTTCTTTCGCCAAACTAATTTTATTTTCGCAATTTGCGACGTTGGCGATCGACAGCGCGACCCCTGTATAAACCAAATTCTATTCACAAGAAATATGTTTTTTACCCCAAAATTTGAAAAAAAAACTAAATAATAATTAGTATTACTAATTATACTAATACAGCTTCAATTTTTTAAATTAACAATATAAATAATTATTAGATATTGATAATTATTACACCTCCCAAATAAAATGATACACAAATCCTACGTTCTCTCATTAATCTGATAGATAATAAAATCATTAAATGTTTGATAATTCGTACTTTTGATAGTGTGTAATGTTTTAAAAATAAATAATTTAACTTCTGGACCAACATAATTAAAGTTCACGGGAGTCGCCAGTTTTCAAGTCACTGCCAAAAAGTTAACTTCTTTGCGACACAAAGAAGGAATAAATTGCAGAGCTGCCAACTCTCCCGTTTTTTTCGGGAGATTTCCCAACCACTAATTTTTTATTGGTGGCTTATGCTTAAAATAAAGCCAAAAATTAAATGCAAAATAAAACTGTTTAAAAATTGTGGTGGGAAATCTCCTGAAAAAAAGGGAGAGTTGGCAGCTCTGAAATTGTTTTTACATATAGGTTTCGTTTATAATTTTAGTATCATTAATTTTGTCATTCAAACAGCTACAATAAAGAAAAATTTTTTTGCTCATTTTCAAGCTACGCCTCGGAGGGTCTAAATAAAAGATGCTTAAAAATGACGAGATTAAATGAAGGTTAAAGAAAAATCCAAAAATGATAAACTAAATTCAATTTTCTAGTCTTAAAAAAAAAGTTGCGACTTAAAGTATCCATATTTAATGAAATTGCTCTTCAGTGTTTTTGTATTTATGATCATTGCTAACATGTTTTTCTGCGATTGATATGAACAAATTTTATCTGTTTTAGTTCTAAGCTCTGAGCAGGGGCGGCGTGGCACGGTAAGCAAGGTCTGGGTGCCATCGTCGAAAGGAGGGGGGGGGGACATTTCGAACTAAAACTGAGAAAATTTTGATCTAGAGCAGTGGTTCCGAAACTTTTTTTTGTCCTTCTCTTCAAAAAATCTTCAACTAGATTTTTTTTTTCGTGACCAACTACTACATAACGATAACCAATATAGGCTGTATAAAATAGTATCGTTTATATATAAAATACTAAAATTTAATTTTTCCCACCCTTTTCGACCCACCAAAATCGCTCCCGTGACCCAACAATGGGTCGCGGCCCATAGTTTGGGAACCACTGATCTAGAGCACAAAAGGGACACCTTTTTCACTTTTGAAGAGGGGGGGGGGAGTATGTCTGGCAAACGGCATTCGGTTCAAACCCTAACCCCGTTTGCATGCGCAGAAATACGATTCCCTTCCGATAGCAGAATGCTGCTTTCGGTTTCAAATATTTCTGGCTGACTAATAAAATGTTTGTGCCTGAAGTTCTATAAGCTAAATAGAAACACATTTCCTCAAACGTCATTCGAAGGCTGAAATATTACACTTTAACACATATACATAGGCGTAGAGTTATATGGGCCCGTGGGGCTCGAGCCCCCCCAATAAATTGCGAATACGGGCTGAGCCCACCCAATAATTTACTACTAAATACAGAAAACTAATTTATACTAACATAAAAAAAAAGTATTTCACGCCATTTACAAACGTTTAAAAAAAATCCTTACTTGTACTATTAAAAATTTTCTTCTTTTGATTTCAATCATGATTTAGTATTCATTGTGACGCCACATAACACACGATGTTACTATAAGCTGCCCTCGCCAGGCTCTGGTTAATCAAAATCAGATTATGCAATGTAAAGTATGAAATGTAAAAAAGTTCAGATGTGTCTAAAATGCACTATGTCATCGAAAATGTTTTTTTTTTCTGTTTTTGATTTTTTACTTTGCTTATAACATGGCTTTTAACTTATAACATGGTAGGAAGATACTAACATGGATACTTACCTTACATAGGTGTAGAATTCTATGGACCCATAGAGCTCGAGCGCCTCCAATAATTTACACTTATATGTAGTAAAGTCATAACTGCCAACTACTACGGAATATAATTAACCACTTTTTGTAAACAGTATATTTTTTTAATAATTTTTTTTCAAATTTGTAACCACTTCGCGCGCGTAGCACAAAATTTTGCTATATTTTAAGCCGAAAAATCATGTAGAAAAAGTGATTAATTATATTCCGTAGTAGTTGGCAGCTATGAGTAAGTTATATGTACGTGAATCAGTGGCGTAGCCAGAAATTTTTCATGGGATGGGGGGGGGAGGGGTTACGATTTCTGCAACTCACATGTATGTATACGGGTGTATGATAAGGGAGTGAAGAATATACATTTTGTATGGCAATAAATTCCTCATGGGGGGTTACGACCCCCTACTCCCCCCCTTGGCTATGCCACTGACATGAATATATGTGGTTGAGGGGCCCGCCCCCCCAATAATTTTGAAAACTTTACGCTTATGCATATATATGGGCAATCGCCGGGCCGCAGGCCGGATGTGGCCCGCCACGTTTTTGATCCGGCCGGCGGAACATTTGAAAACTCCGTTATGAACCATTCAATATCCCATATAAATCCCAATTATACGGCCCGCCACTTCGCTAAAATCCGGAAGTTTGGCTCCCCAGTTCGCTAACATCCTAAAGTTTGGCCCACAACTTTTCAAAGGTTGCCCATACCTGCTTTAACACTTTAAAGGTCGTCATCCCCTGAAATATCAAACGATGTCAAGGACCGTCTCCTCCATCAATTTTGATAACTATATCATACCCAAGCCGAGTCAGATGTCCTTGCACCGATTTTTTTAAATAAAAATTTAAAGCATGTCTCTAAAGCGTGAAATCTATATCAAGAGCTAGATTTTCCGCAATGATACAAAAGCCTATATATACAGTAGAATCTCCCTATGACGAAGTCTCCTTACAACGAATTTCTCCCTATAACGAAATTTTTCGTGGAAACGTAACTTTAAGCTTCAATAACACTATAAACATTCTTCATAACGAAGAGCTTATCTTCCCATAGCGAATATTTCAGATTTACCTTTGATTTTTTTTTTTTTTGTTAGTTTTGAAGAAAATTTTAATTTTTGGACAGACCACTTAGTGGAAGAGTAACAGATGATAAAAATGGAGGCCAAGAAGTGAAACTGACTCCGATAATGAAGACACTTCACCAACGCGCGATTATGACCAACAGGGGCACCGGGCATTGATGGATATGGGGGACCCCATCTATGAAATTTGTTATATTTTTCATAAAATTTTGATATAAAAAATAATATTTCAGAAAAAACATTTAAAATTGGGTGCCCTGGAAAAAGTCTCGAGTTGCCCATATAATAATAATAAAGGTCCTGCCCTTCATGACCAAAACCACATCATACCGAAATGCTTCAACCTTTAAAAAGCATTAAAAAGAGGTTTCCAAATGGAAGAAAATGTGCCTCACTCTATTTTTACGCACTCTCGCACTTTTAAAATGTGAATATTTTTATGAAAATTTAAAATCACAGAATGCAAAACAATGTAAAATAACGGAATTTTGAAGTAAAATAAACGAAAGTGCATTAAATATTTTATTCTCTAAATTCATGGATTGTCTTTACTTTTGAACATTTCATTTATACAATGAAAAGTAAGAAACCATACGTTTAACAAATTTATAATAAATACCAATTTATTTTTAATTGAAAGTCATAATTTAATACTTTTAACCATCGAATTAACTAAAAAGTTTGTAATATTTGCTGAAATAACTGCAAAAATCTCTGTACAACGAAATTTTCTGTATAGCGAATTTTTTAACTGGAACCAAGAGAGTTCGTTATAGGGAGATTCAATTGTGTATATATATATATATATATATATATATATGTATGTGAAGTGAGAAAATAAGCGTTTATAAAACTGAAGTAAAATTATAGCCGACCTCTCGACATTTGTTTTTTTACAATCCTTACAGATAGCGTATTTAGTCTTGGGCACCAAATCAAAATAATTTAGAAGAATAGACGATTGTCCAGTTAAACTGTCATCTAACGATTCTTCGTCCATAATTTCGACCACACTTGGTGATATGACATCCATTTAGCGATGGTTTAAAAAAAAAGCAAAAACAACAACAACAACAAAAAAAAAAAAAAAAAAAAAACACACAGTTCGAAAACACTCGCTCAAACAAATGTGCCAATGGAACGACGCCTCTCATCTCATTACCAAAATAAAGATTCTAGAATGGTATTGCGATTGCGACTGCGTGGTTTTCTTCCGAAAAGCGAAGTATCGGTTGAAAAGTATCGGTGAAAATGGATGAAAGCAACAGAAACCGATACTTTCCCGATACTTTTAGAATCGAAAGAACCGATACCAATACCTAAAAAAATAGGAGGTATCGGCGCCGATACTATCGGTCGATCCCTACAACAATCCTAAATATGAAGTTTCAACATTCTACGCCTAATAGTTTTTGAGATATGGGAGTTTAATGAATTTCGGCCCATAGAGCGTAATGTATTTCGAATGTTTTGGGCGGTCCTGTAGATAAACTATCCAGTCAAATGGAACCAAAAGTGGAGGTGCACAACTAGATGTTACAACTATCCAAAATACGAATTTTCGACATTCTACGCCTTATAGTTTTTGAGATATGCGAGTTTAATGAATTTCGGCCCATAGAGCGTAATGTATTTCGAATGTTTTGGGCGGTCCTCAGTGCCGTAACTTGGGTTTACGAGGCCCAGGGGCGAGAGTGAATATGGGGGCCCTTTTAATCTTATATTTGATATATATGTATACATATTTGATAGTGGTGGTTCTCCTTAAATTAAATTGGTGATATAGTACCTGCGTAACATTTCTATCAATTTTAAACAGTTTCCTATTGAAGTTTGGTTCAAGTGTCAAGTCATACAAAGTGTATGTTCTTCACTCCCTTACCACACACTATACATATATGTGAGTTGCAATAGTCGTACACCCCCCCCCCCATTAAAAATTTCTGGCTACGCTACTGCACTTATTACAATAAATTTCTTTACCTTGTTAATTATTAATTCCTTGATTTGTCTTCCTTTATAATTTTTGAAAAAGGAAGTTTTTCCTTTTTAATTTCAGAAAACTCAGTTGCTGCTCAAAATTTCATATATATATATATATATATATATTCTTTTTTAATAGTTAACCGTAAGTATTTCCAATATGAAAGAAAAGTGCGGTTTTGGAATCAGTTTCAAAAATTTTTCATTTAAAGACACACCCCAAAACAAATTATGTGTATACTTCGCTCTTTCTCTTTTATGTATGTATGTATGCATCTATATATATATATATATATTATAAAAGTTCGCGAATAAAGAGAAATTGAATAATACAAAAGCTCATCTTAATTTAATGAATTTAAAAAAACTAGTTAACTAGATGAAGTTTATCAACAAGGTTTTAAAGTTCTTAGTGATGTTAAAAATTTTTAAACTAAAATCAATTTCATAAAGAGTTATCGCAAGGCTAGAATATAATTTTGCGATTATAGACCTGTTGCCTTTTATTAAGATTATACTACTGAATTTTTCATTAATTTACTCAGAAAAGAGAAAACACAAAAGAAATAAAACACTTGCCTTTAAAAATTTGTTATCGGATAATAGCAATATTTATATGTTGCAAATTTCATTCATATTAAAATTCGTTATTTACCAATAATAATATATTCAGAGTAAATGTTTACTAAACTATAAACATTGTAACATTCTAATCTTCCATGACACTGCATGTAAAAGTAAATATACATTTTATTTTCATACGTTCGTATTAAAATATTTAAAAGTTATCAAGTTAAACGAATATCAATTTCAGAAATAGCTATCTCAAGGCTAGGCTTGGATAATTTTTTTAATAAATAAGCTTTGTGTTCAAATATGAAAATTTTAATACTATTTATATTTGTTTATTCGAAACTAATAATTCGAAAAATAAAGTACGAGATAGAAAAATGCAGAAATATTGAAAAATTAAGATATATTGATACAATTAATTATATATTTTCTTTTGTACATACAATGCCATGCTATATGAAATGATATGATTAAAAGTAATAAAATATGAATTAACCTTTTAAGAATTCCATATTTTGTTGCAAAGTATTTTCATCTTCTGATGTTGCATTTCTAGACGCTGAATTTTCTGCATTATGCGCCGAGTCAAGCATTCAGCTAAATTAATATTGTCGCTGAATTTTACTTCCGAATCATTTACAACATTTTAATCTGAAGTCGCAAGACAATTTATTTGCACTGTCGAAAAGCATCCGTTTTAAAAAGCCACCAAAACCTTGGGTGGGGAACAAACGGATTTCAATGTCAAACAACAAAAGATATAATTGCTGTCCAGTCCACTAATGATTTGTGGAAGTGGAAGGGGGAATCGGGAGTCGCTCCCGCTTCACCATGAAAGACGCTGGTAAGCACATGTTTCTAAACCAGGGGTTATCACCATATAATGAATGGCCAATGTCGTAAGGTCAGAAAACTTTCTTTTAGATGGATGGCCATTTGCGTATCGTTAACAACTTTTTTAACAGGTGTTATCTATTTTGACCGGAACCGCCAAAAGAACAGATTTTCAGACCTTGTTAATTACATCGTCTGAGTAGGACAAAAATTCCCTTACATTTGTTAAAACGATGGATAGTTTCACAGTTTTACCTTGAAAAGCATTAAACAGATTTTCTATGAATCTATCTTATATGTGATAAATACCAATCTTTAGTCTAGTCATGTGGGAATATCTTGAAATAAATAGAATTTAAAAAAGAAAAAGAGCTATTGAAATAGAATGTAATGAAAATTCTCTCAATTCGAACACAAGTTTTAATATTTAAAAGATGTTAACTATAATTCATACTGAATCACAATCACAATACTTGAATGTAGGTTTTATGCAGTGGAGCACAGCATGGGTGCATATAAGATAAGAATAATTTTAGAGAGGGCTCTTGCATTTGTAGAAATGGACTCATCTCAGGTTTTTAAATATTTTAGAACGAAAACAATACAAAACTACAAAAGAATTCAGAAAGCAGTAAAAATGCTCATTTTGTAATCCCCACAGTGCTGAATGAATTATTTTTTAAATGACATGAAGTACTTTCCAATCCCTATTCTTCTTTTTTTTTCCATTTGAGAACTGAAAACCTTTGTTTTTTGAAATTTTATACCAAGAACGGGCAAAAGTGAATGTCATAAATAAGTCATTGACTAGAAGTAGATGAGTTCCAAAACTTTCCTCACGCTTCGTCCCTTTTCTCATGGAACTTTATGCTCTCTCCATCTTAAATAATTACAAAATTATATTACTTGATAAAAAATCAATAAATTAGGCCCCACCATGGATGAGTGGATAAAACACTCAACATGCAACATAGTAAGATGGCTGAAGTGTGAAGGTCCTGGGTTCTGTCCTGCCGTTCGATATTTTGGACGGTTTTCTCCATTGCACTCCTTCTAAGCAGATAACTCGCGTAGCTTTACCTTAACACAACACAAGAACATTAATAAATCACCAATATAGCTCTTATGTGTTCGTGATGTAAGTAGTATTATTTCTAATAAAAAGCGTTTTCAACCATTAATGGAGCACTTGATTTGTAAAAAATAAAGATATTTTTTATTTCATATATTGAAGTAATTAATGGATTTTACATTCCAGCTGAAATGTAACATTTATTTTCATCTTTAGTTGAGTGTTATTACAAATAATTATTGAATCATTTGTATAATGAATTTAAAAGAATGTACAAGTCGCTGATTATTACTCAAGTAGAAGGAAAGGAGGACCAAAAAATATTAAAATATTTTGCAAGAGGGGCTCAGACCATTGGTTTTTAGAGGGGAAAATTTAAAGGACATAGTGTCAATTTAAGTAGTTTAATTTTGAGTTTTAAGATATGCGAGAAAAAGCAGCTCTTGCCATTTAGCATTTGGAGTTTTGTATGTCGTGCCATGCCATTCCTAATTTAGGTCCTCATTAAAGGAAAAAAAAAATTGAGCATTGACTTACTCTAGACTTAGCCGAGTACCCTTTTCTAGAAAAGGGTAGAAGAAAACTTCATATCTGTACTTTGCGCAGTGGCTTACACAAATAGTGTGTGGGGGATTCAACTTCCCCGACCTTTGTCCATGCATTTTTAACATAATGTCCGAACACTTTTAACATAACATTACTTCCATACTCCCTTCTCTTATAGGAAGTCAGTGTACACCACTGATTATGCATCTGCACATTCTTTGGAAGTGCATAAAATGTTTGTAAGTAATAATTACAACAAAAAGAAAGAACAGGCCTTTTGCTTGAAATTACCTAAGTGATATGATAATTTTAAGAAATAAGAGGGGGCCCCCCAAAAGAGATGTTTGCTTCAGAGTGGCTTTTTGAGGCCCAGATCATGTTTATCTAGAACACAAATAAAGGGAACACCAGGTCATTAGTTAAAGAACTTTGACTCTAAAAATACTGGCATATAAATTTAACTGTTACAAATGTGCTGTACATAGTACATATCGTAATACAGCGGATCTGTTTGTGAGCTGTGTGTTTAGCTGTTTTGTAAGCAGTAAGCAGCTTATTTGTTTTCTGCTTAAAGAGTGCTAGGTTATCCATTTAGAATATTAGATGCGCAAATCTGAAAAGTTATAAAAAACCAAAAAAAAGAGGTTGGGAAAATAGCTGTATGGATTTTGAGGCCCCAACGTGTGGGGCCCCAGGCATTCGCCCCGCCATGCCTCCCTATTTTTACGGCATTGGCGGTCCTGTACATAAACTATCTATTCGATTGCGACCAAAAGGGGAGGTGCACAACTAGATCATAGAACAATCCTAAATATCAAATCTCAACGTTCTACGAGCAATAGTTTTTGAGATAAGCGAGTTACATACATACGTACGTACAGACGGCATGGAAAAACTGGCCACAATAGACTCGCCGCTGGTCAAAATGAGTTGCAGACGCGTTTATATGATCGTGCATGCTAGCGTACGATGAGATGCATCGAAAATGTTCTTAAAATTAAATTTAGAGGTAGTCAAAATCGGTTTTTTCGTCGAAATTTGGCCCCCAAAATTTTTCGGGATCACATTACTTCCTTATTCTACGTACAAGGAAGTAAAAAAAAATCTGGAGTGACTCCACTCGACTTTCCGAACACTTACGATTAAGATCATTACCAAGCATTTAAATAAATTTTAATCGATGAATCATTCAAATATATATACCAAATTGAAGCTCAATCGAATGTACCGTTTAAACGCTAGCGCACTTTCAAGAATGTATTAGGCCATAATGTAAAAGAAATTTTGTCGTAGCCCTGTATAAAAACTATAAGTCCTATACACATGAAAATCAATACCGGTCTTACGATGGTGGTTTATAACATCTATACCCAATTTGAGCTCAATCGAATGCACCGTTTAAACGCTAGCGCACTTTCCAGAATTTTCCCCCATAGGCCAAAATGTAAAAGAAATCTTTGTCGTAGTCCTGTAGAAAAACTATAAGTCCTATACACACCAAAATCAATACCGGTTTTGCGACGGTGGTTTATAACATATATACCCAATTTGAGCTCAATCGCATGCGCCGTTCATTAGCTATCGTATTCACTCAAATACACACAAACACACACACATACACACATACATACACATACATACATACATCTCGTAAAAATAGCATAAATGAATTCAGAAGACCTCAAAACGTGTCAATACACCAAAATCTCGAATTTGAATTTTTTCATGATGACAATACTTTCCTTACAGGGTACATGTTTGGAAAGTAATAATAATCTTTATGCATTAAGAGATGATGATGAAAATGAAGAGAATGCCAATTTTTACTTTCCGAACATGTACCATGTAAGGAAAGTATTGTCATCATGAAAAAATTCGACTTCGAGATTTTGGTGTATTTACACGTTTTGAGGTCTTCTGAATTCATTTATTTTATTTTTACGAGATGTATGTATGTATGTGTGTGTGTTTTGTGTGTGTGTGTGTGTGTGTGTGTGTGTGTGTGTGTGTGTGTGTGTGTGTATGTGTGTTTGTGTGTATGTGAGCACGATAGCTCCTAAACGGGGCATTCGATTGAGCTCAAATTGGGTATATATGTTATAAACCACCGCCGTAAGACCGCTATTGATTTTGGTGTGTATAGGACTTATAGTTTTTCTACAGGGCTACGACAAAAATTTCTTTTACATTATGGCCTATGGGAGGAAATTCTTGAAAGTGCGCTAGCGTTTAAACGGTACATCCGATTGAGCTCAAATTGGGTATACATGTTATAAACCACCATCGTAAGAGCGGTATTGATTTTGATGTCTATAGGACTTATAGTTTTTAAACAGGGCTACGACAAAGATTTATTTTACATTATGGCCTATGGGAAGAAATTCTTGAAACTAGCGTCTTGAAAGTGCGCTAGCGGCACCATGTGGGTGGCAGAAAAAGACCTTACTTTTTATACTGAAATGGATAAGTCCAACCTCACACATTTTATGCTTTTATGTATCATAAACAGTTTTACACTGAAAAACTTTTTCAAAACTGTTGAAATGACTTATTTAAATTGAAATTTTTCCACCAGAGAGGAGTTCAAGAGTTAAATGGCCAGTGTGCAGTGATATTGAAACCATACATCGAAGCACTATTTTCTTTCCTCCTGTACTGTTATCTGGTGCTGATTCTTTTACATTCTCGAACTTAAAGGCATTCGGAGGAGTCTTCATAAGACAGTGCTCCCCAACCTTTTTATCCTCTTGGACTCGTCAATGTTCGATAATTTTACCACAGTCTGCTGAAGGGAAATTTATTGTTTATATTTTGATTGTATCTTAGACTGTTTTGATTTAAAGCTCCTTGAGCGGCCCGGTACCATTTAATCCACTGACAGGGAGTTGGGGACTACTGTATTAAGAAACTCATAAATTTTAAAAAATGACAAAGCTGAATGAATGTATTTTTTCATTTATGCTTCAATATACAGGTTGTACAGTAAAAGATTATGGTAGTAAAATAAAATATGTAACAACAACACCATATATTTGTTACAATACTTTATAGTATTAATTTAAAGAGCAATAAATGTGTTGTAAGTAAAAAATACAGTAATTTATATAAGTAGTTCTGAGAAGCAAGTAGTTTCAACTGCAAGTATAGGTTTATACTTAAAAAAGTTTTAATTTTTTAAAAGCAATTTGCTTCAGTGATGTAAACATTTTTGTAAAGACAAGTAATAACGGATAACAGTGACATAAAAGATTTTTCAATAAACCTCTGCCGCAAAAATTTATGACACTTTGATTTTAACCAAAATAAGTTTAAATGAAGTCCGATGAAAATATTTTGGATTTAATAGAGATGCAAGGAAGTCATGTGTTGTCGACATCAGCTTTTTTAAATTAAAATTTTATTATAAATTTCAAATTCTTTTTAAATCTACATGGAAAAAAAATGAATTGACGTGAATACGATATATATACTTCACTTCAGAACACGAACAAAATGGCATTATTTTCAACTCTTTCGGCAAAATACGTCTTGAGATCTTGTGTGCGTGAGTTAACCTCTTAAAGATTACTATACCATACAAAATTTTCGATTATTGCCAAATTTCAAAAATTCGGAAATAAATTGTTAAAAAAATCTAAAATTTTGGATTTCCCATCTAATGTGATACAGTGAAACCCCGCTCCATCGTTCCCTCATTCATCGTTCTATTTCTATGGTCCCTGTACAAATTGTATTTAAATAATGTGAAAGAAACCCACGTGTATCGTTCGTCAAAAAGTGACTTTCCCGCGTCCATCGTTGTAAAATTTTTGCCCTGACCACGGACTAAGAGGGTACAGGACAATCATCCAAGCATTGTGAAAGAACTAAATGAAATTTGCCTAAAAGGTGGCGCTGGAAGTCGTACCCATTAATTTTTTGGCGCATGCGTCGTGTGCTAGTAGCTAAAACGTAAACAAATATCAACGGAAGCACACAGCGGGAGATGCTTACGGCGCCCATGCCGTTAATCATTAAAAGGGGGTCGCATATTTTCCTTTCAGAGGCTGACGCAGTTTCGCCTGTCTGCCGCTTCCCGATGATCGTCCTAAAGCCTCTTAGTCCGTGGCCCTGACCAAAATGAAATTGAACGTTAAGTGGATCCATACAGCATACAAACTGTAATTGCATCTTTATGATTTTTTGGTTTATTGATGATCAGATGAACAGTGGTTGCGTGAAGAGGATTTCTATAGCGAGAAAATTTAATGATTATATTTACATTAATCAAGACGGTGAGGTATCGGTATCCTAAACATGGAAGAAACGTGTGATGGTGCAAAAATTAAAATAATGGCGAAGCAGCGGATAGTGTTCATGCCGACGAGGCTGAGCATACACTAGTACGAAGTTTGTCTGAAGCAATAACGACGGTATTTGAAACTGTGAGCTTTTTATGCAAACATAAACTCACATGAAAATACCAGAAAAATATTTTAAATATTGAAAATTTGCTATTTAATTTCGAAATTTAAAAAAGACGAAAACCCCCACATAAAATTACGGATTTTTAAAAATAAGTTTCGATTTATTTGTTTTACAAGTCTGTAACAAATTAGTATTAGTCATTGCTTATATGCATAAAGATTGCTTTCTTCGTATTTTGACTAGAACCCGCATGTGTCGTTTTAACCGCATTCATCGTTTTTTCCTACACACCCATGAAAAACGATGAATCGAGGTTATACCGTATAAGATGACACATAACACAGATAACATAATACTTTGCAGCCTGATTAATCTAATTGAGTTTCAAACGTATTTTTAAATTCGTGTAATCAAAATGAGGTAGATCTTAACGATTTCACTTTTCTAACTATCCTCACACCATCGGATACCGAAGTAGGAAAAAATTACGAAAAATTGCTTAAAAATCAGGAAACGACAAGACTAGACTTTTTTGAATTTGAAAGTAAAAAGTTCCACTAACTTTTTTTACATAATTTTGAAAATTTTCAAGCCAGCAATGGCGTGGATTTTATTACTTTTTTTAAGCATTAGTTTTTCGTTGTTTGGAAAAATGGCAGTTAAAATTTCATTTTTGAGTGGTGCAACCCAGAATTGTTATACCTGTAGGTTTTTATTTATAAGGTGATTGAAATGATTACTTTATGAATTTTAAATCTAATAAAAATCTTATAAATAAAAATGAAATTCTGTTTGTTTGTTTGTTTGTTTGTGGATTTGATTCGTATACAAATCCACAAAAATGGACCTATCGGCCTGAAATTTAGTACAGATATGTAAAATAATATAGAATAACTCATAGTCCACTTTAAAACTTTGAAAGTCCACCCGTTCCCGGAATTTAAGAGATTTTTTATGCTCTTCACGCAAAAATCTTTCCGTAATTGTAACCCCTGTAGTGAAAAAAGTGGGAAATAAGGATCGTGGTTGCCATGTGTGGCGATTTTGCCGAATAAAATGTCGTTCGTATACAAATCCACAAAAATGGACCTATCGGCCTGAAATTTAGCACAGATATGTAAAATAATATAGAATAAATCGTAGTTCACTTTAAAACTTTGAAAGTCCACCCGTTCCCGGAATTTAAGAGATTTTTTATGCTATTCACGCAAAAAGCTTTCCGTAATTGTAACCCCTGTAGTGAAAAAAGTGTGAAATAAGGATCGTGGTTGCCATGTGTGGCGATTTTGCCGAATAAAATGTTTTAAATTCTCAAAGTAAAAATAAAAGAATAATAATGATTTTTTTTTTGTTGTTAGTTTATATTCGTAAGGTTATTTTTTTTTAAATTATAATATCGTATGCATGGGAAATCAGAGCAGGAATGTAATGCTTTACACGCAAAACAATAAGAATTGAAGATTTCCGAGGCTAATAGGTAAATTATTTTAGTTTGGCGAAAAAATAAAATGGCTCAAATGCCGATTTTGTGAAAGTGAGTTCTAGCGGTTTGCACAGATTTCGGCTTGGCGCAATTTATTGAGAGCTTAAGGAAATAGATCTTTGAAAACAAGTGCAAAGGTTTTATTAGAATACAGCGTTAAATTTTAATGATCCGTGAAGAAATAATGCAGTTATTAAGGGATTTCAATTGATCTATCTCCAGAATTCTCGCCAAATGAGTACATTGATTTAAGTTGGGGGAATTCCGCCAAATTTCAGAAAATTGAAATCTTCTCATTTAGTACATCGGAGTAATGATGAATAAAACACGTTATAGTTGATAATTTTAAAAAATTCGGCTGTATTAAGGGATTCAACTTTTCAAATAAAGGCTTGCTTTACTTTTTCGCGGTCGAACCATTTCCCATATATTATTGCTGCTAAGTCAATGCTTCGAATGATTTCCTGAAAAAACGCTTGCAAAATGGCGTATGTTGGCACTTTGGCGAGGCTTAGATTTGAAACTGGATTTTATTTGAGACTGGGATATATAATGACACTGGTTATAGATAAAAATGAATGTTGGTATGAGTGTATGAGGTTGAAAAACTCCAGCACCGTTGAGCACCGTTGCACCAAGAAATTTGGTTCACCTAAGTCTTTTATCATGGAGAAGCTTTTTATGCTATCCGTTTTCCTCTAACTTGCCACCAGGTGGCGCAGCAGAACGTCGAATTCTATTATGTTTAGCCGTTTGCTATGCGAATATCGTCCAACCGATTTCGATGAAATTTGGTACACGCGAATATTAGAACACGGAGAATATTTTTCATTATCCATTTTGCTGTAACTTGCCGCTAAATGGCGCTGAAAAGCATCAACTTCTATACCGTTCGACTGATCGGCATAAAATTTTTTATACTTACATATTTGAGAACGAAGAATATATTCTAACTGCGTTACTTTTGATGTTACTCACCACTAGATGGCACTGCAATGCATTATTATTTTAACTCGCCACTAGATGACGCTTCAGCAGGCCAAATTTTTGGCCATTCAAACGGTGGCTATGGAAATCAGTATACATAGCTATTTGAACAATGAGAATATTTTGGCGTTATCCATTTTGCTATAACTCGCCACATGACGGCGCTGTAGCAAATCATTACTTTAATTAACCACTAGATGGCCCTGCAGTGTATCACTTCTTGACTGTGCGAATGATCGCTATGAAAATAGGTATACATAGATATTTGAACACGGGGAAGAGTTTGGCACGATCCATTTTCCTATAACTTGACACTAGATGTCGCGTCAACACATGAACTTCAAGACTATTCAGCCGATCGTCATGAAAATTCGTATACATCGATATCTGAATGCGAAAAATATTTTTGCCGTATCCGTTTTGCTAAAACTCACCACTAGATTGTGCTACGCCGCATCGCCTTCTGCACCGTAAAAACGATTGCCTTGAAATTCAGTATGCATGATTATTGAACACAATATAACGCGATATCCATTTTGCTATATCTCTTTATTACAATAAATAGTAATCACAACAAATATTAATATCAAAAAGTCCATTCATTCCCGTGCGAAGAACGGGTACTTCAGCTAGTTAGTTATAAAATGTATTTGTTATTTTCTACTTGATATAACAATAAACTGAGTAAAAGAATTTGTTATGTGCTTGTTTTTTACACAGATACAGTACTGTACTGTCATGGAAGTTTGAAAAAGTCAGATAAAAGAGCTGATACTAGAATAAATTACTTTAAAATATAAAAGTAATGTGAAGGTGATGAATACTTTAATATTTAGTACTAGGCGCCAAGGCCACTACTGTCTACGATAGCTTTTCGTATGGGGCATTCGACTCCTAATCATGTAGAACGGCAGTTTCTACGAGTGACGCAGCCAGCCCCAACCAACCAACCGTAAAATTTCGCGGCACTTATATATTACAGCTAACTTTTCTATTTTCAAAAGTTCTCTTCTGGATCTCGGAATCCGCTCTAACGAATTTTTTACAATTAATATATGATTTTAATCGGTGCCAAATTCGATGAGTGACGTCGCCGGCTAAGTTAGGAAAATTCGTTTTTTTTTATTTAATCCATTTCAAAGAGGGAACTATTTAACCCGCGTAAGGAAATACGGAAAATGATCTTGTTTCAAAGGCGGTAAACAAGGCAGAGAGTAGGAATACAGTGCTGTAGATCCGTGACACGATTTGTACAAGTTACCTTATATCCTAAACCAGTTTGGTCGTAGACTGCTAGGGCAATTCGCTTCCGGTTTCTGACCAGAAAACTTAGGTTTAGGGATGGACGCGAAACATGCGAGACGAGAATCGGGGCTGTCTCGTCTCGTCTCGCAGTGGTAAACCTCTGTCTCGTCTCGCGTCTCGTCTCGTCTCGCAAACACTGTGTCTCGTCTCGCGTCTCGCAAAGAAATTGCTGTCTCGTCTCGCGCGAGACGCGAGACGTCTCGCGAGTCTCGCAAAATTAAGGACTGCGATTTCGTTACCATTTTATACTAACTTATTATTGGGATTTTATTGAAAATTAATATTAATAATATCAAGTACTTACATATAGCCACATTAGTAGATATATTAATAACTATATCAGCATATATCGGCATTTGAAGTAAAAGAAATTGAGATTTAATCCGTATATATAATGTCACACCGAAAATATAGTATTTATTTTTATTTACTAGCTGCGTGCCCGTTCTTCGCACTGTAGTAAACGAAAATTTTCCTAACATGAGTAATTTCAATTAATTCCAGTGATGTAGAATCTAAAATAAAAGCAAAATTATTTGACTCTTGATGTAAAGTTTGCGTCATGAGTATTAACCTGGCATCATTGCAATATAATGACTCAAAAAAGTACGTCAGTGTCATTCGCGATCAGAAAAGTGAAAAGCTTAGCGGTTTGCAGAGAACTCCCGACTTTCAAAATGTGTTATTTCTACATCATGTAGTTCTACATTATAATGTTCAAGTTGTAGCATTAAATACCTCAGACACTACATGAAATGGACAACCGTTTGTTTTAAAATAGCTGCGCACTCGCTCTTCATACGAGAAGTAGCGAATATTTGACTAAAATCATATCTGCATTAGAGATGAGTTCGGGCTCATTTTTTGAAGCCCGATCCCGAAGACTTTTAACCCGAGCCCGCCAGAGCCCGAGCAATATTATTAAAGTTGGAGCCCGAGCCCGAAATTTCAGCTATATACAAATAAAATTAACTACTTCATTAAGAGGATACAATAAATTTTGGAGCTTCACACACCTTCTAGTCCCCCGTGCCGCTATTTTTTGAAATAAGTACGTCTATTTATCCCATGAATCACTCTTTAAAATCTGTTTCAAGGAGTATGTTCAACAAAGGAGAAATTTTTCACGAGCCCGTGCCCGAACGCAATCGTGAATTACAGAGCCCGACTCATCTCTAATCTGCATGAGACAAAACAGATTTTTTTTTTTTTTTTAAAGTTCAAGTAATCTCCTCTGTTGAAATTACTGCGGGATATATTAACACAAATTAGAATTACTTATCATTCAGTTGGTTGTAAGATAACCCTTGAAAAATTATAAACAGAACACTTTTAATCTTTATTAAATCTCTACTATTTACTTTAACGTCAATTTCAACTCTCTAAAATATGTGTAATTTTTATATTAATGAAAACAAGATTATATTAACGATAATTATAATCATTTGCCTAATATTTCCAATAACATTACCGTGTGTGCATTTTTAGATTTCATTATAGTATCTCAGTTGGTTAATAGACGTCTTATTTTTTGTTTATATTTTAAATTACTGAACAGTTAATTTGTTGACGACTATCCGTTTGTACTTTTCCCACAATAATTTTTAGCGATAGTACTACAGTCGTTATGGTCACCCTGTTTACAGAAAAATTAAACCACAATCCCCCTAATGTATATCCAGTGTGGATTTTTTTTAAAAATGAAAAGACATCTAACAGGCGAAGACAATTTTAGAATAGGAACCCAACTGCAAGATAAAATGATGGGGAGGAAAAAAATTTATAAACGTTTTGCAAGCCGAAGGAAGGGAAAACATGATAATATAAACGAAAAGAGAAATAGTTTTTTAAAAAAATGCTTGCATTTCTTTCCGTCCGATATCTTATAAATAAAAATGAAATTCTGTTTGTTTGTTTGTTTGTTTGTTTGTTTGTTTGTGGATTTGATTCGTATACAAATCCACAAAAATGGACCTATCGGCCTGAAATTTAGTACAGATATGTAAAATAATATAGAATAAATCGTAGTCCACTTTAAAACTTTGAAAGTCCACCCGTTCCCGGAATTTAAGAGATTTTTTATGCTATTCACGCAAAAATCTTTCCGTAATTGTAACCCCTGTAGTGAAAAAAGTGTGAAATAAGGATCGTGGTTGCCATGTGTGGCGATTTTGCCGAATAAAATGTCGTTCGTATACAAATCCACAAAAATGGACCTATCGGCCTGAAATTTAGCACAGATATGTAAAATAATATAGAATAAATCGTAGTCCACTTTAAAACTTTGAAAGTCCACCCGTTCCCGGAATTTAAGAGATTTTTTATGCTATTCACGCAAAAAGCTTTCCGTAATTGTAACCCCTGTAGTGAAAAAAGTGTGAAATAAGGATCGTGGTTGCCATGTGTGGCGATTTTGCCGAATAAAATGTTTTAAATTCTCAAAGTAAAAATAAAAGAATAATAATGATTTTTTTTTTGTTAGTTTATATTCGTAAGGTTATTTTTTTTTTAATTATAATATCGTGTGCATGGGAAATCAGAGCAGGAATGTAATGCTTTACACGCAAAACAATAAGAATTGAAGATTTCCGAGGCTAATAGTGTAAATTTTTTTAGTTTGGCGAAAAAATAAAATGGCTCAAATGCGATTTTGTGAAAGTGAGTTCTAGCGGTTTGCACAGATTTCGGCTTGGCGCAATTTATTGAGAGCTTAAGGAAATAGATTTTTTGAAAACAAGTGCAAAGGTTTTATTAGAATACAGCGTTAAATTTTAATGATCCGTGAAGAAAATAATGCAGTTATTAAGGGATTTCAATTGATCTATCTCCAGAATTCTCGCCAAATGAGTACATTGATTTAAGTTGGGGGAATTCCGCCAAATTTCAGAAAATTGAAATCTTCTCATTTAGTACATCGGAGTAATGATGAATAAAACACGTTATAGTTGATAGTTTTTAAAAGATTCGGCTGTATTAAGGGATTCAACTTTTCTAATAAAGGCTTGCTTTACTTTTTCGCGGTCGAACCAATTTCCCATATATTATTGCTGCTAAGTCAATGCTTCGAATGATTTCCTGAAAAAACGCTTGCAAAATGGCGTATGTTGGCACTTTGGCGAGGCTTAGATTTAAACTGGATTTTATTTGAGACTGGGATATATAATGACACTGGTTATAGATAAAAATGAATGTTGGTATGAGTGTATGAGGTTGAAAAACTCCAGCACCGTTGAGCACCGTTGCACCATGAAATTTGGTTCACCTAAGTCTTTTATCATGGAGAAGCTTTTTATGCTATCCTTTTTCCTCTAACTTGCCACCAGGTGGCGCAGCAGAACGTCGAATTCTATTCCGTTTAGCCGTTTGCTATGCGAATATCGTCCAACCGATTTCGATGAAATTTGGTACACGCGAATATTAGAACACGGAGAATATTTTTCACTATCCATTTTGCTGTAACTTGCCGCTAAATGGCGCTGAAAAGCATCAACTTCTATACCGTTCGACCGATCGGCATAAAATTTTTTATACTTACACATTTGAGCACGAAGAATATATTCTAACTGCGTTCCTTTTGATGTTACTCACCACTAGATGACACTGCAATGCATTATTATTTTAAGTCGCCACTAGATGACGCTGCAGCAGGCCAAATTCTTGACCATTCAAACGGTCGCTATGAAAATCAGCATACATAGCTATTTGAACAATGAGAATATTTTGGCGTTATCCATTTTGCTATAACTCGCCACTTGACGGCGCTGTAGCAAATCATTACTTTATTAACTACTAGATGGCCCTGCAGTGTATCACTTCTTGACTGTGCAAATGATCGTTATGAAATGGTATACATAGATAGTTGAACACGGTCGCTATGAAAATCAGTATACATAGCTATTTGAACAATGAGAATATTTTGGCGTTATCCATTTTGCTATAACTCGCCACTTGACGGCGCTGTAGCAAATCATTACTTTATTGAACCACTGGATGGCCCTGCAGTGTATCACTTCTTGACTGGGCAAATGATCGCTATGAAAATAGGTATACTTAGATATTTGAACACGGGGAAGAGTTTGGCGCTATCCATTTTCCTATAACTTGCCACTAGATGTCGCGTCAACACATGAACTTCAGGACTGTCCAGCCGATAGTCATGAAATTCGATACATCGATATCTGAATGCGAAAAATATTTTCGCCGTATCCGTTTTGCTAAAACTCGCCACTAGATTGCGCTAACGCCGCATGGCCTTCTGCACCGTACAAACGATTGCCTTGCAATTCGGTATGCATGATTATTGGACACAATATAACGCGATATCCACTTTGCTATATCTGTTTATTACAATGAATAGTAATCACCACAAATCTTAATATCAAAAAGTCCATTCATTCCCGTGCGAAGAACGGGTACTTCAGCTAGTTAATATATAAGAATAAAAAATGTCATTTTAATCTCTTTAAAAATAGGCCAACAATAGGGATTTAACCGCCCCTAGAAAGTTGTTACCAGGGTGGGCGCCCCCCCCCCCTACGTACGCCGCAACGTGCGGGAAAGTTTGAGGATAATATCGGTACAAGGATATTTCAACCAAGGATATTCAACCATATTTCAACCTACTCAGACTAAGCATCAATGCGAATGCAAGTTGCTCTACTTCTAATCTCTCTCTGATATACCCGAAACCCGATTATCACAGGGGCAAGGGGGGGCGGTAGTCCGGTGCCCCTGAAGAAAAAGGGGGCCCATATATATCCCGATTATCTAAATTATAAATTCATATGTACTGAAATAGTAATTGTGAGGAAAAAACTGAATTTCCTCTATAATATAGGTATTACCTAATTGTCTATCACTAGATCAAGTTAGAGATATTTTTTTGGGGTGATAAATACGATTTGATTAAAGTACAAAAACTACAATTAACTGAAATGCAATTTTCGAGTACAACAGCGGTCAAAACTGGGTTAAAATGCTTAAAAAAGGGGGGCTCAGTAAAGGGGCTTAATGCGTAAAAAAGGGGATAGTAAGGGGGGGCCCAATCTTAATGCCCCGGGCCCCGTCTAAAAGTGGACAGATTTGAACATACCGTACCGCCTTTCCTATTTACTTATTATTTTTCTTTCAACTCTTCTCTGTTTTCTTTTTTTTTCCGCCTCTTTCTTTATCCTCTCCTTTGTGTGTTTTGTATATCTCTCGTTTGTTCTAATTTTAAATGTTACGTGTTTGTGCGTATTGTAGAGTGCTGATAGTATACCAGGACCGAAAACGAAGGAGACGCAAGTTAAACGGTAGAGGCTTCAGGCAAATTGTCGCTTTTCAGATCGTATTTATGCGAGACGGAAAAAAAATGCGAGAATTCTCGCGAGAAATCTCGCGCGAGACAAGAACTCTGTCCGCAAAATATTTTCTTTCTCGTCTCGCGTCTCGTCTCGCAAAAAAATGCCTGTCTCGTCTCGCGAGACAATGCGAGAACGCGAGACAATGCGAGAATTCTCGCGTCTCGCGTCCATCCCTACTTAGGTTCTGCACCCGATCTAGCACTTTTGCGAGATGAGCTTTGTGTTACTGTCGTTTTTGTTTTATTTCATTTTAAAAAATAACAACAGATTATTATATACTTTACTTATTTTTTCTGTAATTTATTTTGCTATAATTAATAATTAAAAATAGTTAAGACTTTGAATTAAAAAAATAATTAATTTAAGTATTTTTTGGTAAAACTCCTTCCTAACCTTTTCTTTAAGTATTTCGTTTCCCTAGTATTTTGATAGCTATTTCTAATTAAATTAAGTCTTTATTTTTCTAATATTATTAATTCTATTTGGAAAATTCAATATGTAATTAATATTTCAATGAATTTTTTTTTTCTCTTCAGAAAGCTCACATAATTAATTAATAATAATTATTTAGTATTCAAAGGAAAATAAATAGTAGTTTTACATACTAACTAGTTTTAATAATAATTCTTTTACTCTTCATGTATATGTAAAATTTATTGAAATTATTGAATTATAATTTTAAAATCAATATTTTTTCCAAATCTTAGGTTTTTCTCACTTTTATTTTGTATTCCTTTAAATACCAGATTTAAAATTTTGTTCAAAACTTTCCAGATAGAAATTTGATTAATTAATCTAAATTTATACATGCACTATATTTTTTATCAGACATTTCATGGCCGGAGATGGCATGTAAAACAAGATGTTGTGCCCACCCGAGCCGAGTTGATAAGATACTGAAGATGGTAGATAACTGAAGTACAAATGTCCAGGGTTCTGGTCTACCGGATGGCTGATAATCTAAAAATTCGGAGTTTTGGACGGTTTTTCTCACGAAGTAACGTAAATACGCTTCAGAAGCACTAAGAAAGTCAACCACGCAAGACCCTTATTCTTAAACTGGTAGTTCATCTAAACGTTCTCTAAAAAAATGAAATTATCAACTGATAAAAAAACAAACAAACATAGTATGAAGTTAGTTTTCTAAAAAGCGACATAAAACCAATTATAAACAATAATTTTTTGAGTAATTTTCTATTTTATTAATGATTATAGTCATTAATTAATTTAATCAACAATTTTGAGATGTATCATTAACTTAGTTAAAAACTTAGTGTATCATAATAATAGTTAAAAATTTAACAGAGATAGCTTTAAACTGAAAGCAAACATTGCATTAATAGATTACATTGCATTAAAATAATAGAACGAGTAACTAGATTATCATTAATTAAGAACGAGATTATTAAATTAATAATTTTAACGAAACTTAACTTACGGTTATCGTTAAATTGAATGCAAATTAATGAATCACAATGCATTAAAACAATAGAACCAATAGTTATATATTGTTGTTGTTATTCTAGAATTACGACCGATTATAGCTACACGTAGGCTCTAAGCCGAGACGTGAGGTGCCCTCCGTGGGGGTCTTTCTAAGGGGTCCTAACCCGTATTTACGCTGTTTTGGAGGAAACCACGGAAAACTCCGAACGATTAGGTCGGCGGACGCAACCTGGTTTCGAACCAGGCACCTTCCGTCTCCCAGTTCAGAGCGCTATGCGCTCGGGCACTGATGGGGCCCAATAGTTATATAATTATAGTAAAAAAGTTAACTTACGTTTAGCATTAAACTGAATGCAAATTTATGAAATAAAATCAAAGATGGTGGCAGGGATACTAATCTGTACTCGACCCAAATTATAAATAGAAAATTACTCAAAAAATTATTGATTATAATCAGTATTATGTCTCTTATTATAAAATTCTAACAAAAATATGTCAATTTTCTGTTACATGTTACAAAAGAACTTGCTGTGACTTTTTTAATCAAATACTCTGATACTGCATGAAAACAGGTTGGTATATTTATTTACATAACTTAGTGTCAAGCAAACTTCCGAAATTCGCCCTTGAAACTAATTTATTATCTTCTGACCATACCCTTACAAAGTAATGATATCCCCATCCAAAAACCCTTAACTGGTTAAAAATTTGTGACGCAGCATTTTACTTTATAGATCTATGAATTTTAAATATGGGTCTTAAAAATAATGATATCAAATTCTGAGTGACGCCCTGCTGGGAATTTTAAAGATTTGTTTTTAAATTCCATTACAGTTACTTTCGTTTTATTTTCTAAAGAAGATTTACGCATTTAAGCAATGCTTTGAATTATGAAATACACTGTCAAATATATCACACTTTCACTGAGTCTATATAATGTATTCAAATGAATTTATTTCAATAATTTCATTTATCTTTTGCGTCACGCTATCCAAAAGGGCAAGCAAAATTTTCATATACATTTCACTTAGTTTGGTTACTATGACACTAACTAAATATTTACGTAAATTTTACTTGCCCTTTTGGATAGCGTGACGCAAAAGATAAATTAAATTATTGAAATAAATTCATTTGAATACATTATATAGACTCAGTGAAAGTGTGATATATTTGACAGTGTATTTCATAATTAAAAGCATTGCTTAAATGCGTAAATCTTCTTTAGAAAATAAAACGAAAGTAACTGTAATGG
Source organism: Cheiracanthium punctorium (assembly GCA_038373885.1). NCBI lineage: Eukaryota > Metazoa > Arthropoda > Arachnida > Araneae > Cheiracanthiidae > Cheiracanthium > Cheiracanthium punctorium. The sequence goes on along the minus strand of JAWZYV010013265.1, from coordinate 55,406 downwards.
AATTTAAAAACAAATCTTTAAAATTCCCAGCAGGGCGTCACTCAAAATTTGATATCATTATTTTTAAAACCCATATTTAAAATTCATAGATCTATAAAGTAAAATGCTGCGTCACAAATTTTTAACCAGTTAAGGGTTTTTGCATGGGGATAAGGCTTACTCATAAAAACAAAAAACACGCTTTAAATTGAACTAACTAAAAAGCGAAAAATAATTCTTAATCTGGAAATAAATTAATGAACGAAAAATAGTATTATTGTGAAAAAACGTGGGGCGCTTTGTGCTATATTTTTAGTATCATTTTTGTGCTAATCGTACCGATCGAATACTCTCAAGAACTGATATATTGAGCACCCCACGCTTTTTTCACAATAATACTATTTTTCGTTCATTAATTTATTTCTATATTAAGAATTATTTTTCGCTTTTTAGTTATTTCAATTTAAAGCGTGTTTTTTGGTTTTTTAAACTATATTTTTATATTTCACTTTTTAGTTCGATTTGCTATAAAAGCGTGTTTTTTACTTTTTTTTTAAACTGTATGTATTTAATATTTATTTTTAATTTTCGATATCTCTCATAAGACACTAAGGAACACGAAGTTGGAAAGTACAATTTGTGAGATAATTTATTTTCCCTGTGCACCAGTTGCGTAGCCAGGATTTTATTTCGGGGTGGGCTGGGTATCAAATTTAAAGCTCAAGTTCAATTGTAAGATAAATATCAAATTGTAAGCTAAGTAAAGGGTCCCATTTCAGGGGGGAAGCCCCCTGAGCCCCCCCTCTTGCTACGTCCCTGCTGTGCACCAAAGTATTAATCAACCCGCAGTTAAATGCTACCATCCTCACTAAAAAGGATAGGTCTCTAATCAACAAATAAAAGCGTGGTAAAAAGAATGGCCTTAACATGTTCTTGTACTCAACTCTTCCATAGTGTGATGGATCACGATATTTTGTAAAAATAAAAATATTGCCATTCCCAGGATTCGAACCTGGGTTATTGCGGCCACAACGCAATGTACTAACCACTGTACGACCACGGCCACAGTAAAAAAAAGGTTTTCTTAAGATTGTAATCTTTGGAAGTGTTCTACTTTCAATCAGGATAAGAAATGAGGAAATTATTTAATCCTGGCGATCCTGATTAGGATAATGAGATAAAATTATTGTATTGTCACCGGTTCTTCATAAATATACAAAGTTTAAATTAAATCTGACCGTTTAAAGTGTGCCAAATTTGAGTTCAAAGGAGTCGGTTACAAACATACATACAGGTGAAGCTAATAAATATAAATATATAGTTTAAAAAACCAAAAAACACGCTTTAGTGATAAATTGAACTAACTAAAAAGCGAAAAATATTTCTTAATATAGAAATTAATTAATGAACGAAAAATAGTATTATTGTAAAAAAAGCGTGAAGTTTGTGCTATGTTTTTTGTATCCTTTTTATACTAATCGTACGTATCGAATATTTTCAAGAACTCATATATGGAGCACCCCGCGCTTTTTTCACAATAATACTATTTTTCGTTCATTAATTAATTTCTATATTAAGAATTATTTTTCGCTTTTTAGTTAGTTCAATTTATCACTAAAGCGTGTTTTTTGGTTTTTTAAACTATATATTTATTTTTCACTTTTTAGTTCGATTTTCTATAAAAGCGTGTTTTTTAATTTTTTTCAAACTATATGTATTTAAAATTTATTTTTAATTTTCGATATCTCTCATAAGACACTAAGGAGCACTAAGTTGAAAAGTACGACAAAGAGATAATTTATTTTCACTGTGCACCAGTGGCGTAGCCAGGATTTTATTTCGGGTGGGCCAGTGGCGGCCCGTGGTCAAAACTGTTAGTGCAGCCGGAAGCATATGAGCTCCACTCCCCCCCCCCTTCCTCCCCACGGGAATGGAAAATCTTTGTTACTGAATTCGAAAACGGATTAAGCCCTCACCGAGGAAAAAGAAATTTCATAAAAAATGCAAGAGATCCTATTTTACTTCCATAAAATTTAGATAAATTTCAACCAGCCGCTCTTATCCTCAAAATTGCATTAATCCGTGTCTGATTCGAAGTTTCCTTAGAATTTTCTTTTGTAACGATAACTTCAGAAGGAAAGAAAAAAAAGAAAACTTACTTATTTTTTATAAGTCAAATCAATCCTCCTTTCTTTTAAACTTGCGAATCGGTCAGTGATGTCCCCATAAAAAGGCATTGTTTTAATTCAGATATCAATAATTTTAAAAGCTCTTTAAAATTTCCCATGTTTAAAGAATTTTCTCGCTCGCCATGTCCTCTAAATGCCAGTTCTTGCTTACTTAAAAACAATACTGCTTTGATGGATAATTGTCCATTCATAAGCGTCTATCCAAGCTTACCTTCTTGATAAATTCAGCAATATAAAGTCGAGAGTTTTCCGAACATATATTCTCCGTACCCCCCCCCCCCTCACTTCTCGAGCCAATCAGTCAGTCGAATTCACTGCAGCCGTCGTTTGAAAATCTTTCATCAGCTGTACTTAGCTACTAACTCCCTATGCCGGAAAGACTGCTTACAAACACGTTGCCATGGCAACGGTGCTGCCAATTTCTTGATCGGCTATGAGGGCTGTACCAAGACTCACAGTTGAATTGCGGGAAGATTAAAGGGCTTTTTTCTGAATGAGCGACCCGGCAGTTACTACAACACGTTGTTTTTTGTTTTTTAGATTTTTTAAAATTTATCATAGAAATTCCATAATTCTAATCTGAATTTAAGAAAGTTAGTAGAATAAATTATTTTAAAGTATTTGTTGATAATTTTAAGTGCAGCCCAGCTGTACTTGCTGTATCCCACGAGCCGCCATCACTGGGGTGGGCTGGGTATCAAATTTAAAGCTAAAGCTCAATTGTAAGCTAAATATCAAATTGTAAACTAAGTAAAGGGTCCCATTTAGCCCCCTGAGCCCCCCCCTCTGGCTACGCCCCTGCTGTGCACCAAAGTATTAATCATCCTGCAGTTAAATGCTACCTTCCTCACTAAAAAGGAAAAATAGGTCTCTAATCAACAAATAAAAGCGTGTTAAAAAGAGTGGCCTTAAGATGTCCTTGTACTCAACTCTTCCATAGTGTGATGGATCACGATATTTTGTAAAAATAAAAATATTGCCGTTCCCAGGATTCGAACCTGGGTTATTGCGGCCACAACGCAATGTACTACCCACTATACGATCACGGCCACAGTAAGAAAGGGTTTTCTTAAGATTGTAATATTTGGAAGTGTTCTACTTTATATCAGGATAAGAAATGAAATTATTTAATCCTGGCGATCCTGATCAGGATAATGAGATAAAGTTATAAAATTATTGTATTGTCACCGGTTCTTCATAAATGTACAAAGTTTAAATTAAATCTGACCGTTTAAAGTGTGCCAAATTTGAGTTCAAAGGAGTCGGTTACAAACATACATACAGGTGAAGCTAATAAATAAAAGCAGGATAATGGGATAAACTTATCAAATTATTGTATTGTCATCGATCCTTGATATATCTACAGAGTTTAAATTAAATCTGAACGTTTAAAGTGGGTCAAAATTGAGTTCAAATTGTCGGTTACAAACATACAAACATACATACAGGTGAATCTAATAAAAGCGTGTTAAAAAGCATGTTAAAATCAGGATAATGGGATAAACTTATCAAATTATTGTATTGTCATCGATCCTTGATATATCTACAAAGTTTAAATTAAATCTGACCGTTTACAGTCGGTCAAAATCGAGTTCAAAGGAGTCGGTTACAAGCATACAAGCATACAAACATACTTACGTATGCTTATAATCATCATTTCGCTTTAAGTTTGAAAATAAAATAGTACTTCATTTGTTTTCTTAAGTAACATTGGCGTTTTGCAGAGTCAAAATCCCACAGATTTAGAATCTAAGAGTTAGTTAATTAAAAGAGCGTAATTGTTGTTCTTGTCATCTATCATCTATATAAATAAAACAGAGTGTAAACTGTCCGTTTGTCTGTCTGTGTCTCGCGTAGCTCCGAAACGGGTGATCGTAGACCGACCAAATTTTGTACGGAAATTCTCCAAGACGGGTCTCGACATACTTCGAAGCGATTTTTTCGAAATTCGAATTAGAAAATATTTTATTTTATGTTTTGTCCGATTTTTAGCGATTTTTCTTGCGTAATACATAATAACGCCGTTAATTGCACTCGCAAAAAAACGATAGTTACATCATCGTATAGAGGAGAAAATTTTCTTTTATAAACTGTTTGTTCGGACTGTGTAACATAATTTGCAGATTTTTGGGAATTTTTCAAATAAAATTAAATTTGACGCTGACTTTCGTAAAATATTTTTAAAACTGCTGCATCTTGAATTCTATCTGTCATAACTTTTTTATATTTCGGCAAAAGACGGAGCACACAATTAACCCACTTTTAAAAGAAGAACGGAGGAAAAATATAAATTAGGAGAATTTTTACGAATTTTTAAGTAAAGAAGGATTTTCATTTCAGTAACACCTGCTTATAATTTTCGGTTTGATATCTTGTGGTTTGGTTGTCATGGATACAGTAACAATGATTAAAATTGCCAGTTGAAAAAAATAAATAAAAACGGGTCCCGCGAGCAGACGATTTCTTTGCTTGGCTTAATTTCCTTTTATAAATACTGGATTTATTTGTGAGAAGAAAAAATAAACTGCATAATATAGGAAAACAATTTAAAGCCTTTATAAATAGCGCAATCTTATCTCTTATCTTTTTGTAAAGGGTTGCAAGAGAGAGTGACGTATTTTTAAAATAAAAAAAATGTCCATTTCATGTAGTGTCTGAGGTATTTAACGCTAAAACGTGAACCTAAAAGACAGCATGTCTGAGGAAGTAAGACATTTTGAAAGTGAGAAGCTCACTGCAAACGGTCCATTTTCACTTTTTTGATACCGAATGACGCTGACATTGTTTTATTTTTTTTTTTTTTTGGTGTGTGTGTGTGTGTCATTATATTGCAATGATCTCAGGTTATTACATATATGACGCAAATTTTAAGTCAAGAGTGAAATAATTTTGCTTTTTCTAGATTCCACATCACTGGAATTAATTCGAATTACACATGTGAGGAAATTTTTCGTTTCCTACCGTGCGAAGAACGGGCACGCAGCTAGTATTTAATATTCCGCTGTGGTAGAGAGTTTGCGCGCTAGATAGCGTATGCGCTGACCCATATCGGCAGCAAGAACTCGTGCAAACTTGTTGCAAATACTCATGCCTGGAAGGACTATGGGCGCAGACGGGAGAGCATTGCTGCTGGCGCATTTTTCCAACGAGTGGAGTGAACAGGTTAATAATTCGTTTCAGAATTGTGCGCTGAATAAGGCTGTTGGAAACGAAAATGTCTCATTAACGATACATTTGTCTTTATATATCTTTTTTTGCTGTAAATGCCTCCAGTGAAAAAAAAATTCTTTTTCTTCGATACTCACTGCTCTTCTTTTCTAGCCGTTTCACCTCCTAAGACTATGGAATTAACCGAATTCTTTGTTTCCACTGGAAACTCCGAATCACGTGAAGCATTGGCCTTCGAAAAGAAGGGAAGTTTTGTTCTTCAGCAGATCCTGAGGAGAAAAATCGCTTAAATGTCTGGCGCAAGAAAACGACCTCGGCAGCAGGGTTAAGGGAATAAAAAAAGTTCTCCGCGTAGCGCAAGAAAATAAAATCACAACAGATGTTGATTTTGGCCGCTTGTGAAAACGACGAAATGAGGCCAAAAGTGACGAATGACCGTTTTTCAAATCGATCTTTCGTCCGACCTTCCCGTTTCTAAATTGCACAAATACGAAGCTGAATTTATCCCCCCTCCCCTTCTGACTGTGCGCAGGTTTCTGTATTACGACTTACTTGATATCGACAACAACAACCGTGTGAAACCTCTCTTAAACACCACATCTCATAGAACCTTTCAACTTAGATAGTGTAACCTGCATGATACACCATTTCTCATATAGCCATTTATCTCTGGTATCATTTTTGACTGCAGGATCAATGTTGCTGTTCTTTTGAGAGAATTTACAAGCGTCGCAGGATTTTTTTAACAGCTTTCAAAACAAATCGATTGTGTTAAACATTTGGGAAAAACGAATACTGCTTCCTCACAAATTGTACTACGCACTCGTTTTAAAAAGTAAAATCTTCATGCTTCATGCATTACTCTCTGAAAAAAATCCTTGAGCAGTAAAATGACCTTACAAAATGTTCTGAGAAATATTGTATGTTTCCGTTTTTTTTATTGTTTCATAATTCGACCATTTATAAAAGTACCTAGTACAGTTTGTGCAGTGGCACTCTAAATATAGTTCGAGTCTCTAGAATTCTCTAAAAAGCTGTCCAAAAGTTGCATTATTTCTTAAACAAAACGGACTGAGAGCCCATTATTTTTGCCTCCTTTTCCTAACTTTTTTACCAGGTTTTTTTCAACATACTTTCGTGTCTGTTTGTAGGTATAAATTTTTCAATCGATTACAAAATAACTTTCCGATGGGTTTGAGACTTAAAACTTTAAACATAACTCATAACTGTATGACAATGCAATATTACCTGCTTTCTTGTCTATCTGCCTGTCCGTTTTTTGGGGGCATTTTTGCTTTATTTGGCAACAGTTATAGATAGCCGGGGCATGGACGCCACGAGTTCTTGGTAGATACAGTGGAGAGGTCTACAATTTGGTACTACAGGTTGTACCGAATGTTTAAACAGCGGCCACACAAAGTCGTGATATTGGAACATGTTGGTGTTTGAACTCTGATCTACCAGGGAGAGGGGAGCAGCTGTTCACCTGGAAGACGGCGTACCCTGACACGACCATCGACGTGATGAAGGAGAAACCGTGATTCATCCTACCAGGCAACTCTCTTCTACATATCCGTGATACAGTCTCGATGTAGGCGTAGTTGACAATGACACTTGGTAAGCAAGGCACCCGAGTGGGACGTCTGCTCCACAGTCCCCTACCCAACAGTATCCGCTAAATTGTGTATTCGGAAACACTTGTACCTAGACCGGCATTTTACTGGGATGTCAGCTGAGCCACTGTCTGCTAGCAATTTTGCTGCGCTAACCGCGACAGTCTCCGGCTTCATCTTGCGTTGATGATGCCTGGACGAGCAACATCTTGGCGTCTATTGCTGGTTTCACCGTCATTAATCCACTTTTTATAAATACTAACAACGGCAGATCGTGAACAACCAACCAGTCATGCAGTTCCAAAGATACTTCGTTCCGAGTCTTCGGGCCATTACAATCTGCCTTCTATCTAAGAGATCAACAGCCTTTCCCATCACTCACAAACGTAAGTGCAAGGATGATTCCTTACCTCCTCCAGCAACAGTTAAATACCATTCCCACTTATAATTACGTGCTCTCTATCTCATCCAGACGAGTTCATTGAAAAATGTGTGGGTGGTCATAATGTAATGGGTCTTCGGTGTAGTCCATGTGTACTAATATACAGGGTGATTCAAAATTCTTCATCAATATTTGGTAAGGAGGTAGGGGACAAGGAAAAGAAGACTATTTCACACAGGAAAGGTTGGTCGCAAACGAACGCACGGCGGTGTAGGGGACACTCTGTATAAAAAAGAACTCCCATTCACGCCTGGTTCGATAGTTTAGATAAAATTAACTTTTTTTTCCATTCCGTACACACATAAACTTGGCAATAAAAGTAATTATTTTAGCAGACGATTTCCGAACACACGCAAGTTTGTTTGACTTGTGCAGCCAGTCTTCCGAAAAAAAAAATGGCATCCTAGAAGTAACATGAACCGGTATAAGTGGAATGATGGTTAGTTGGTTGGTTGTTTGGTGTTTAATGACACAAGATCTAAATAGGATATGCTGCGCAAGACAAAGTGTAATAATGGCAAAAAAGTATCTGCAAGTGGATAGTATGAGATAAAAACCAGTAAAAGGTAACACACGTAAATGCTAAAAAGAGAAAAATGATAAGACATAGGAGTAGATTAAAAGGATAGAGACACCTGGATGGGGTAATAAGTGGAATGAACTTGCAGAAATGCATGTAGCTTACGGTGCTGCAGTGGTGGACTCAAAGCGCCCTCTACACCGCCTTGCGTTCGTTTGCGCCAATGCTTTCCCGCCAATGCAATAGTCTTCTTGTCGTATTCCCTACATAACAACCAAATATTGATGATGAATTTTGAATCACCCTGTATATTTTCTAGAACACTTTTATACACCTCGCCAACTCCTTGGGATTCGCAAACCACCGGTTGGGAAGCAGTGGATTAGATGATAGCTTCAAAGAGATGCTAAAGAGCTTAAAGAGTAAATTGGCATTAAGAAAACTCACACAGCAGTCCACATCATTTGTAGTGCAGTAAAAGTGTTGGTGATTAGAGGTGAACTAGTATTTTCATAGTACACACCTATGACCTTCTGCATGCGCCCCACGTTTTTCCTCCTATCTCTTACAAGTATTTACATGTGTATCCGCTAACGCGCGCTGTCTTCACTGCGAGAGCACAACTCTGACATTTTGATTCACGAAGAATAAATTTGATTTCAATAAAATATTTAAAGAGGACATAGTTACAGGAGAAGCCTCTTCTGTTTAGCACATAATTCCCCATTCAAATTATCGATGATTTGTAAAATGGATGTCAGAATTACTTTTGTCAGTACTGGCATCTACTGAGAAGGAGAATGTGATAACAATGCTCATCGATATAGAGAAAAAACTAGACTGCCCAGTGCCGAAACAGCCGTTGCCATCTCCCGTGTCAGATGACTGCGTCAAAAATGTTCTTTCTGGCATGCGATGGGCGATTCGATCGACCGCCATGTTACTGGTAGTTGAATCGAGCGATGGCAACGGCTGCATTTCTTCGGCATTGGGAAATGGTTGCTCTTCAAAGGGTTAAAAATTAGCTCAGAGTATCTGTTCTTCCTACGGGAGGAAGCAGAATTTTCTAACACACGTGATTAAAATTTATTCAATCGGAGCAGAACTACCAAGTCGTTTCCTCGTAACTATTGATATAATTTGTGCGATTGATGTAACTTTAAATAGCCGTACAGGCTTTCCTAATTAAGTTAGAGACTTTTTCTGATCGATGTCATCTTACAGCTTTTTCATGAAACATCCCAAAATAAGCGCTATTATAATATGAAGGGTCCACGGGAAGAACGATGAGAGTCCACTTTTCGTCAATGTTGAGGTTTCTACTGCATTCTGTTGTTCATTAGTGGCACTATTAATATCCGAACCCATAAGGGGAAAGAACGATGAAAATACACTGAAAAAATAGCCCAAAGATACAGTTTACTGGGGAAGAACGTGGAAAGTCCCGTGCGCCTTTCGATTTTTTGGAAAATCAGCTGTATTGGACTCTCATCGGTCTTCCCGAGGACCCTTCATATTTAAATTAGATTTTTTAAAGTTTAAATGAGGCGTGTTGAAAATATTTTTTCAAAAGATTCTAGAAAACAGTTTATATTGATTTTAAACATTATACTGACGCATGTCACAAGAAAGGTGATTAAAAATAACTGCAAAATGTTACATATTACAAATCTTATGTGCCTGTTATTTTTCTTCCTATCCTTTCAGTTGCCTTTTTCCCTCATCAGCGGTGGGAAGGGGAAGGAAGTCCTAAGGAAAAAAGAGGGGGACACGCTCACTTTTGTAGAAGTTCCACCTGAATGTGTTAATTTGTTTGCTGCAATTATTCCGATAAAAAATAAGATAAATCATTAGTTTTCATTTACTTATTCATTTATTAAGATTAATTACCCTTTGCTGTCATTAATTAATTGTTGAAAGCAAGCAGAGGAGCAGAGAGCCAAGTCGGGGCCCCGGGCATAAAATCTTCAGGAGCTTTTTTGCCCTCTTATTGCGTCAGTCCTTTATTCATTATTAAAATTATTAATTATTTAAAGATATTTGAAATTAGTAGTAATTGAAAAATAGTTCATAGCAAAATTATTAGTTATTAAAATATTTATACACAACTTGATAAATATTCATGCTGTAAAAAAAAAAAATTACCAACATTTTAATCTGCTATTCCCATCACCCCCAAAGAGGTATCAGGCACATCAACAATAGCTTTGCATGGCATGTTTCCTCCGTATTGGGAAAATGAATATTGTTATTTATACTTCCATTGAAGCTGACAGCCTGGGAAGAAAAATGCCGGAAAAGTCCAAGAAAGTGGAAAACTAAAAATTTCTCGCTGAAATCTTGATCTTTATCGCTTTGCTAACGATAATTCAAATATCGGATGCTGGGCTGAGCCGAAACCCTCACCTCTAGTTTGGTTTTTTAAGGTAAAGGCTACACGAGAGCTATCTGCCTAAGGGAGATGCCTTGGGCGGAGTATTTTTTAAGAAGTTCTAACGCATATTGATCGCTCCCTTCTGGCTTTGCTTCCATTATTTAGCAATGCGTCTTAAAAAAGATCAATTTCTTGTTAATAAATCTGTAGTAGCATTAGTCATTATGGAAATTATTGAAGGAAATCGTCTACTCATCGAAAAAAGAGGATTCATTCACCAACACTTCATATATTTATTTCCAGGATTGTGGATTATACTAAGCTTTACTTTTGTAATTTTATTTAAAATTAAAATTTAAGGTTAATAGTGTTTTCATTATATGGGGGGGAAAATAGGTGAGAATTTCTCACCCTTTCCCCAAAACTGAGTGAGATTTTTAAAAAAATAGGTGAGAATTTTTTACTATAGATGTGAGTTGGGTAAATACCCAGTAGGTAAGGTATATATAAATGGGTACTTATTCTTGCCTCGGGTAAACATTCAAAATCAGGGTATTTATGAATTTTAGTTATTTTTATAGCATGTAACTGGTCCTCCAAGTCTGGCCTAGTTACATGCAAAGAAAACTGCGAAAATTTTGCGTATATATAACCTCTTCATGAAAAATGCAAGCATGCCCAACGTTTTTTTTTTTTTTTTTTTTTTTTAAGTGCTCAAATCTTCCAGAATGCGAAAATTTTGCACAGAATGAAACCGATTTGTAGGGTGCACGAATTTCTCGCAGTAATAATTTTTTAATGCGACAAAAAGAAAAGTAATGCGAGATTCTCGCGTTCTTGCGCTGTAGTGAAAACACTGGAAGTAAACAATTCCATGCGTATTTTACAAGTGACAACCCACAATTAAGTATTGCATATTGAACAGTAAAAGGAGGTCCCTTCCACATAGTTGGGCCCTGTGGATTTTACCCTTGCTCTCCCTCTCTGTGTCTCTAATAACAAAACTCATTTTGTTGCAGAGCAAGCAGCTTAAGAAAAATTAATATTTTTGCATCAACGATCGTCAATAATCGGTGTCGAATTCACAAGGGTTTTCTTAGATTTGTATGGAACCTCTAGCTAGCACAGTTTTCCTCCTCTTTCGATAGTTTGGGGAAAATATCTTTGTCAGAGACTGCGCTTATCAAAATGGCACATTTATTTATCTCTGAAGATAGTCTATATTATTTAGCATTTACAGAGAAATTGCTAAGAGTCTGAAGGTTACTTTTTGTTTCCTTGCCGACACATAATAACAGCGTGGGAAATTTTAGTACATTAACCCTTTCAGGCGCAACCCTTTCCCAATGCTGAGAAAAGGGCAGCCGTTGCCATCGCTCGACTTAACTACCAGCAAGATGGCGGACGATCGAAACGTTCATCGCGTGCCACAGATCTAGAGACCCTTTTTCGACGACAGCTGGCTGTGCGCGGGCACAGTGGGAATGGTGTGAGCCGTTTTGTCCGAAACTTTTCTTCCCGACAACAAACACAATTAAACAAAAATAAAACATGAAAAAAAAAAAAAGATGAGAAAAGAAAAGACGGAGATGTAGGGCAACTACTCCTATATACCATTTCCCAAATGGAAACCGACGAAAATGAAAAGGAGGAGAGCGAGGGAGGGGGCGCGAACCCTCGACCATATATTCCTCTGTATTCGGAAAAAAAGGGGGGGGCTATCATAAACTGAGAGAGAGTCTGTGTATATATCCAGTGATGTAGACGTTGCAAGGCTCTCGGAGCGTGATTGGATGACGGGACTTTTATATCCAGCTGGAAGAGGGAAATGCGCCCCGACGAACGCTGGTTCCGTCGGCGAAAATCGATTCATGATGGAATGCTGCGAACACGAAGGGCTTAAGACTGTATTCCGAACAAGAAAACTTGCTTCTTCACCACGACCCTTGAACGTACATCACCAATGACGGATCCAAAGGGGAGGGGGGGAGGGTACTACGATCTCACCTCCCTCGAATACAGTTGAACCTGTCGCATTGTGGGGGGAGTTCACCAACCTCTGAACCCAAAGTTAAACTTACGAAAACGAGCTGGTTAAGCCTGAGTTCAAGATAACGGATTATTAAAAAAAAAGAAAAAAAAAAAAGGACAATTCCTGATGAAATGCTTCGCCATACTCCCTCCTCCCCTCTTGGAAACTTTTCTAAATCTGGCACTGGCAGGCACTGACGCAACATTTTACTTTATAGCTATATGACTTTTAAATATGGGTCTTCCGGGTTCTTTCAAATTTTGAATGACGCCCTTTTGTGATTTTTAAAAGATTTTTTTAAAATTTCATTACAGTTACTTTCGTTTCATTTTCGAAAGAAGATTTACGCATTCAAGCAATGCTTTTAGTTATGAAATACACTGTCAAATATATCACACTTTCACTGAGTCTATATAATGTATTCAAATGAATTTATTTCAATAATTTAATTCATCTTTTCCGCCACGCTATCCAAAAGGGCAAGTAAAATTTACGTAAATATTTACTTAGTGTCATACTATCCAAACTAAGTGAAATGTATATGAAAATTTTGCTTTAGATTATCAGCCGTCCGGTAGACCAGAACCCTGGACCTTTATACTTCAGTTATCTACCATCTTCAGTATCTTATCAACTCGGCTAGGGTGGGCACAACATCTTATTTTAGATGCCATATCCGGCCTTTAAATGTCGGAATGGAAGTGTTATAAATACTAAGTTGAGCAATACAGTGAAACTTTTCGGAATAGACCACCCCCCCCTTTCCGCGAAAAATCCGTTGAGGGAGGTAGTCACAAAGACGTATAAACATTCGATAGCCAAGGAAAAAGAAATGCGAAAACATATTGCTTGTTATCTATGAAACTGCGGACTAATACCATGGGCGCCCATAGGAATTTTTCTAGGGGGGGGGGCAAACTCCAAAAATTTTTTCTAGAGGGGGGGCAAATTTCAAACTTTTAACAAATTTAGATATGGTTTTGCCATTTGTATACATCAAGAGACATTAACCTAAAACTCTAGGGGGGGTAAGTGCCCTACCTTGCCCCCCCTTATGGGCGCCCATGACTAATACATAAATAATTATACAAACATATATTTTAAATTTAATAAAATATTTAGAAATTTAGGATTGCTCCATTCTTTTTTCTCTCTCCGAAAGTACTTCTCTCTTTACTTTACTTTTTACATCTGACAAAAGGGCATTTATCCTGATAGTCATCATGCATTCTGAATTTTCCATAATCAAATTTATTGCTTTGAAATGTGCTTTTTGAATTTTACCTCAGCGAAAAGTAACCGCCTACGTCCTCTCCTTATTCCCTTTTTCGTGTGACTCGATCACCTCATTACGCTTCGCCAACGATAAAAATCCCTCCTTTCTTGTATTCTTCTCTAACCTACAAGATTTGTATGTGTATTTACACCAGTTGTCGATTTACAGTAGAGCGACTCATTTGGACTGTCGTTTTTGTTTACTTTACTTCCAGAAAAATGCTAGAAAATTTTCGGATAGGAAAGCGGGTCCGATCGCTTCTGGAGGATCTTTTAACATTAGTAGATAGCGTAAAAAAGTCAGTGCCTTGAAAAAGGAGTCATCGGACGAGGGGCTCGCTTAGTAGAGGTGGTTGCTCATAAAAGGTAATTTTTTCTTTTATTTTTTTAAACTTCATTACATTATTTTAAAATGGAAAAAGAGCAGCTGAGAGAATAATAATCAGAAAGTAGTTCTGATGATGGTCCTCAAAGTCTTACTTCCGAGCCCGAATAGAATGCGTTGTTTTTTGACTCATCATTTCTCTTTAAAAACCAGACTCGCTCTAAATTCGAGGTCTAGCTATGGGATTTTTCTTATTATCTCGATGAAAAATTTCGGGGGTTGCGTTATATTCGAGCTAATACGGTAATTGTGGAAATGGCTATTGAATAAATTAAGCTAAAATTTTGCTCATCAATGTTTTAAAAGCTGCGGAAGTGTTTGCTGTTAAAATTAATTTTGAAGTAAATAATAAGTAAGATTTCAATAACAACAAGCAAATACAGGAGTATTACGCCCCTGACTTCACTCTTAATTGTACATAATAAGATTGTCTTCACGATGGATGTCACATATTGTAATATTTGGAAACCTTCTTCCTCTTTTTTTAGAGGGGGGGGGGGCAGGCGCGTAGCCAGGAAAATTTTTCGGGGGGGGATATGAATTTATATGTGTATAAATAGACGGAATTTCATCACTAATCCAAAAATTTCGGGGGGGGGGATAGGGGTTTTGTGTCGGATAGACTCTTACATGGGCTGGATTTGATCTTGGATTATTTAGACGAGAAGCCCCCTATTTTAATCACTTACTGATTGGAAATAATAAGCTCTGCTTTAGAGATTATGACAATCGTGCTGTAATGATATGGCTATATTTTTCTTATAATCGCATTCATGAGTATTAGAAGATGAGGGTCCCCCCTTTAGCAGATTGAAGTATTGTTACCGTTCCTATTCATCAAACGGCTTTAAAATTTATTTTAATTACAATTTTTTTTTACGGAATTGCAGAGATTTGTAAATTTTTGGTATTAGGATGACCCGGCTTTGTGAAATTTTAAGATTTTTTTAAAATTATTAAATTTTTCAAAGAACGTAGAGTAAGATAAATAAAATTATGGTCTTAGTGTATAGCTTTTTTTTGCGATTACAATACTATATTTTATCCTTTTATCAGATTTTTACTTTCCGAACATGTACCATGTAAGGAAGTATTCTAATCATGAAAAATTCGACTTCGAGATTTTGGTGTATTGACACGTTTTGAGGTCTTCTGAATTCATTTATGCTATTCTTATGAGATGTATGTAAGCAGGCGCGTAGCCAGGAAAATTTTTCGGGGGGGGGGGGATATGCCCCTGGAAAATTTTTGCGGGGGTATATGAACTTATATGTGCATAAATAGACGGAATTTCATCACTAATCCAAAAATTTCGGGACAATTCCAATACACATACACACATACTTATACATACAGGGGCGTAGCCGGGGGGGATATATCCCGATATCCCCCCCGGCTACGCCCCTGTATGTAAGTATGTGTGTATGTGTATGTGTGTGCGTGTGTGTGTGTGTGTGTGTGTGTGTGTGTGTGTGTGTGTGTGTGTGTGTGTGTGTGTGTGTGCGTGTGTAAGTGAGTAAACACGATAGCTCCTAAACGGGACATTCGATTGAGCTCAAATTGGGTATATATGTTATAAACCGCCATCGCAAGACCGGTATTGATTTTGATGTGTATAGGACTGATAGTTTTTCTACAAGGCTACGACAAAGATTTCTTTTACATTATGGCACATGGGGAGAAATTCTTGAAAGTGCACTAGCGTTTAAACACATATATTCGATTGAGCTTCAATTTGTTATATATGTTTGAATTATTCATCGATTAAAATTTATTTAAATGCTTGGTAATGATCTTAATCGTAAGTGTTCGGAAAGTCGAGTAAAGTCACTCCAGATTTTTTAAAAAGCGGTGTTCCTTAAAACTCATAAGTAACTTTCTGCTTGTGTGGAAATAATTTTTTTTAAACTGAAAAACGGTGAATCCTTTGTTCCACTCGAAACAGTCCGTACTGTTTTCTTTTACAAGTGTGTTTATCAGAAATCTAATTATTAGATTTAACCGTTTAACATCTTGTTTTCTGAATGTTTTTATAAGCAGTTTATGGGTTGCGATATCAGCCCGTCCTCTGTCGGCTGGACTGTTGTGGCTGAAAGGAGTTGGCACGCTTAAAATAAGACGTGGCTCCCATGTCCCAGGCGTTGAAAGGATGGTTCTGGTGGTTGTGATTCCAAGCGAAGATCTCTCATCTGGAATTGGTTTTCCTGGTTTCAAAGACAGAAAGTTTTTGAATAAGTTTTACTAGCATTACGATATGAAAATAGAACATGTGTATGTATCACACGCTAGCGTTGTGCAGGACTCTTTTATTAGATGCGCAATTCTGTTTTCATTGTTTAAAAACATATGCTTGATTATGTAATGGCAGTAAGAAATTAAACAGATAAATGAACAAGAACTAGAATAAAGTAAGAAAAAATAGTCATAAAACCAATCCGATGATGAAAAAACTTTCGAGTAGTGTCTTCTCTTGAAATTATATAGCACAAGATTTATTAACGCAGGATTACTATTCGTTACTCACCTCTTCTTTTCTTTTTTTTTTTTTTTCTTTTAAACTACAACTAATGCAATCTACCTGCTCCAAATCGGTAAATTTGGCAAACCAACTACTATATGCTTTTATAAAACTCTAAATTAGGTGTATGTTTTGTTGTAATAAATACTCATTCTTTTACCCAAATCAAATAATTCCCGCCTGGAGATGATACTTTGATTAAAAATGACAGTTCGAGATTATTCAGTACTTTTTACCGATAGCATTTCTGTCCATTGCTTGGATTCAAGAACTTAAATCATTTTATGCGGCCGAAAATTGCCAAGCATGGCAACCGTGATGCTTTTGTTTTACAGTTTTTGCTGAATATCTTCTAAAGTAATTTAAATTTTGAACTTTAAATGAGTTGACTGATATCCCACAATTTTAACCGATTTTTTCTTTTATACCTATCAGCACGTACTTGCATGTGGTCTGATTGCTGATTAATTATGTTCCTGATAAAGTGAACCTCCTCTGGTTCCCGGGCCCGTGAAAACAACTTTTAAAGCAACCCTTTAACTAGCAACGATGTTGGGAAGAAGCAGTAAAAAAAAAAAAAAAAAAAAAAAAAAATGCATGGGATCGTTTTGGAAAATAGTAATTACATGTTAAAAGTAATGGATCAAACAGAAAGAAAAACAGATGCATAAACTTATCGCTTTTAAACAATAGCCGATTAAAAGTAATACATTTGATACATTTTTACAAAATAAGAAGCTTTCGGTACTGTTCGAATTTTCTGGTGTGATCTGCTCTTCAGAGGTTTAACTTAGGCTAAAATTCATGTTATACGCTTCAAATAATCAAAATTGTCATTTCTTTGCATGTAAATTGGTTAATTAGAACGCGAGATAGGAACCATTCTTTTCATTAATACCATAGGGTTTGTCGGTTTCTCTCCAAATATTGGCAATCTTGCTTATCTGGCATTAGCATTTTTTGACTTACTTTTGGCACCAAATTTGGCGGTACTGTGCCTAAAAATCGTCAAGGGTCGTGATATTTGGTGCGATTTTATTAGTGGGGCTTGTAATGTTTGCTTCCCTGCATTAGTATTACGCAATAGCATTAGTAATTGATTTACGTGACCAATAGAAAATGCCAATGAATTGGAATGTTGTATTGAATAGAGGAAAATTCGGAAAACATTTATGGGAGCCATAAATACAAGAGAGTAGATCGCCCTACAAAGTAGTTGTCAGCTTTCGTCAGAACATTATTTCTGCTGCGAGCCATGCAGCGCTCTGCTTCCTTGTATTGCGGTATGATAAGCGACGCTTTCTCCAGCTCTTTCTCGCTTTGCTTTGAGAAGCCTATTTATGAATTATAAAACTGTTGTAGACTGAGGTGAATTTAAGAGTTCTGTTCGAGAAATAAACTGAGTTTTTAGCCTGTAGAAGGATTTAAGTGTGCGAGAAGTGCAGTATTTGAGAAAGCCCCTGTGTTCAGCTGTCTGTTGAAAAGCGAGTTATTGCTTGTTAATTTCTGCTTTTTGTGTACTGAAGATTGTTCTTCGAACTTCTCGGACTAATAAAGTTTCTGTTTCGCCTGTCAAATGGACTCATTACTAGAATATTCCTTACAACTGGATTTTTAAGCTACGGAACCGTAAACTAAATTTTCTGCCGCAATACTTTTCATAAATACAATATAAAGATATCTAGAAAATAATTCACACGTCGCGTTGATTAAAATTCCAATTTATTTATTTATTTATTATTATTATTTAGAAGTTACGAACTTAGATTACTGGACCTTTTTAGATGTCATAGAAATGGACTGATATTTTTTACGAATTTAGTACATTTTGTTTAACGGACATACATATGAACATTTTTTTTTAAACATTAGATGATTTAACATAGTACTTGTGGTAAGTTGTGGACTCATAATGTTTTTTGAAATACTGAGAAAATGGACTTGCTACATCTGTGTCCTGTAAATATCTCAGATACATTTAAACAAATAGAGCTCAGTACTTTTTAGAATATTAGGTGCTAGTAATAGACATTTTAAATTATATTAAATAGTACATTATAAAAATTTAACGTTTAAAATACATTTCAAAAAATCAACCTTATAAGTATCATTCGATAGAAAAGTTAAAAAAAAAAAAATTTCTGTGCAAATTAGTAATTTTTGTATCCAAAATACACTGTTAGAAAATAAGTTCTCAGTTAATGATCTGGTGTGGGAAAGGAACCAAATTCAACCATTCATAACTCGTTGAATTTTAATGAAAAAATCCATGAAAATATATTATTCGAAAAGACGAGGAAAGGAGGGAGGGAGGGGGGAGGTTGCTACAGTAGAATACAGTGTGAGATTTAGAGGAGTGGAACGTGGAGCCCCTGGGGCAACAAAGGTATGGCGACCCCTAATTATTTCTGAAATATGTTAACAAGTTTTTCGACGGCCGGTGTGGCAAAGATGGTTCGTCGTTAACTCAGGGCCTGGAGATCCAGGGTTCGATTCCCGTGGAAGTAGATTTTATTTTCTCAAAAATAATGTTTACGTGTCTGGTGTTGCACTCTTAATGTAACTTCGATATGGCTGGCATGTGGCATATGATCCACATTTTTCGGTGTGGATGAATTCGTTTCTTGAGTATGCGATAGTTTGATGATTTACTTTGTGATTGTTTCTCGCAAATATACACGTGATTTATCGGATCGAAGATTAGTATTAACTATTTTGAGAAGAAATCGAAACGCGCTTTGTAATGTTCAAAATAAAAAATGAGTGGGAAAAGTGAGAGAACTAGTCTTCCACTGTCGTAATTTTATTTTTTAAAATTTATTTTGCACATCATTCGATATTTATTAGGGTACGTAAAAATGTCTATTGTGGGAGGACCCCTATCTTATGGAGGCCCCGGTTGCCCTCCCCTAAATCCGGCCTGGTCGCACCCCGTTATGATGAACTTCAAGGGACCAAAGGTTTTGTTCGCCATATCTCGAGGTTCTTTATATCCGAATCGTTAAAAAATGGAATAGTAAAACGGCGGGGCTAAAAATTTTGACAGTATTAAAAAGTAGCATAGAAATGTGACTATTCACATATGGATGACTCCTAGAGCAAAAATATTTTTTAAATGTATATTATTAAAAAAACTTATGGCATTTCTTATGACAAAACATATGACATTCTTGCGCTATAAATAGAACAAAGAAATAGGTGTTGGATAATTCTCTTAAATGGGAGCTGAGCACACGGTAAAATGGTTACACAAACCATTTTTCCCACTCTGGCAGAAAGTCAGCGTGTATGGCATGTATTTTATACACAGATCATTCTTCATGCAGCAAGTGCGCACAAAATTTTCGTTGATAAATTGTTTAGTACAGTTTGTAAAGATGTTAGCAACTTGTAAACGTTTCCATAATCGAGTTTAATTGTACTTTTTTAACCTTTTTCAAAGGAAATTGAAAAGTGAGTATTATGTATGTCTGTCTGTCCGTGATCTAACTGCTGTAAATATTAATAGACTGCCAGGAAAACTATACAGGTTATTGCTGTATACATTGTTGAAAAGAGTGTTTATATAATGAATGGCTTTATATTATTACTATTATTTTACTTAAATGGCGAACCAAGCAATTTCAAAACACTTAAAGGGGCCGTCATTGTTTGAAGGTCATTTCGAAGACATTCCTACATTTCAAACAAAACTAAATGAATATACACTATTAATTAAAGATTTCAATAAAAAGTTATCAGAGCACGTAAAAGGGAAAAAAAGAGTGTAGGACGTAAGAAAAATAACTCTTTAATATGAAAAACGAAGGAACTGTTACAGATTTGAGTTCTAAAGGCAGTGATTAAAATGAACCTATACAATTGTATAGGTTCGTACGTATCAAATAGGTTTTGATCCGTTCGCTTCCGTCGTTATAAAGACGAAAAAAAAAAAAAAAAAAAAATTATTCCTCTTATATGCCCATCGTTGCTGTTTTGCAGAGATCTTTGAATGCCTCTCCGTGTTTCTCGACTTTTAGCACCATTAAGGCATCATGTAGGAAAAAACGCGACCCATAAAAAAGACATTCCCTCTCGAAACAATAATTTTTATTTAAATATTGGATGTAAACTTATTTTGTTTTGTAAACATGAGGATGGTATTGAATCAATGCTGGGCCGTCCCAAAATTCTTTTGTCTTAAAGTAAACGGGGTGTCTGCGGCGAAATTCGAAGGTGTATGACATAGGGAATAAGCCATGTTTAGAAAGCTTTCGATGTTTGGCTTGCTTTATTTTTATGTATTTATTTATTTACATTTACAGTGTTTAAACAAAGTCGAATTATTATTTCAAACAATAATTAGTTACAAAATGCACGCCAATTTTTATATTTTGAGAATCCGCAGTTCTGATAAATTATAATAGTAATCACGGAAATTAACAGCGTTAAATATAAAAGAATTGCTTTTGGGTGGTCGAAAACACAGGTCAAGGTCGAGAATGTCAGTAAGTTCGTTCAGATAAAACAATTAGAATGGGGAGGCTCTTTGCACAAAGACAAGACGGTCGGTGTATCCGGGAAGCCATAACCCCAGGCAAACTGAAAACAGGGGGTGTTTTCTGATACTCTTGCTGCACAAAGAAACTCACAAAATACTTGATCGCATTTAAGATTATTATATCCTGCAAAAACATTTGAAAGTAATACGATAATGAATGTTTTATATGAATTTTTATTATTTATCATATCGATTATTCTATTTAGAAGAGATACAATCCTTTTATTGAGATTTTTTAAAACAAAATATTTTACACTATTTTTACGAAGGTAGGTTGAAAAGTAATGCACGTATGCTTGTAGAACGCGAACGAAATGGCCTTTAGAAGTGCTCCAAGCTGTATATGGAAGTAACAGTCCCCCCTCTGTACGCATGTGCAGTTTGAATCGTTCCGTTCATGCAGTGTACTTTGAAAAGCGAAAGTATAAGCACTAGATCTGCCTATCAGCAGTTTGATTTTTTATGAATTAATCCATTAAATACACGAAGCTAAAAATTTGTAAACTAGTATTAGTAAAGACCTTCCAAATAATGGAATGATTTTACAAGCATGTATTTTTAGATTGGAAAAAACTGTATTTAAACTGACAATTTGAAATACATTTTGTTTTCGAGAAGGTTCTAAAAATCTTATAGAAACAATTATTATTGTATGTATATAAACATATCAAGTTATGTTTGCGTATGGGAAAGGGTGGGGTGAAGGGGTATTAGAAACTCGAAATATGTACCCATGAACATTAACATTCATAAAAAAAAACCTGAGATACCTGAGTATAAAAAAAATCCCGAGCTGTACGCATGAATACCTTTAAACATCGTCAGTCTCGCTATCAGTTTAGCCCCCCGCATTGAATCCCCCCCCCAAAAAAAGGAGAACTTTATATTTTTAGGGGCATTTTTCTGCATACCAATTTACTTGGAGAAATAGATTTGTCTAGCGTTAGGTCAAATTTGCTCAGATTAAATGGTCTAGTGTTACCTCAAATTTGTTCTATTAAATCAAGTAAAGTTCGTAAAAGTGTTTTATTTTATTATTGCACAGAACGTAGACATTTCCGCACCCAAGTGGGAGGAAGTGTTGGGATAAACCCCTCCCAGGTATAACGCGTAGGAAGCTTTAGTTTTATTTACTTCTAATTAGCATTAGCAATCCCATTAACTAATTAATTCACACAAAAAATAAATTAGAATATAATTAGCACTATTTATTTTCTTGGTATGATAGTATTCTTATCTATACTACTATACAGGGGTGCAGAAAATGTTTAGGGCTCAATATTTCCCCAGAACGCAATTTGTTCTGTTTAAAATTCCCCCCAAACCGAAGCATATTTTCATTCGAGTTTAAGCGACTGTCTATCGCTAACTTCTTTTGATAACAAATGCATCTCTACATAAAAGAAAATACATAAATGCATAAAAGAAATCCCTTTTCTTTTCCTTTTTTTTATAAAATACTCGGGAAAAAAATTTCTCCCGAACCTCTTTCGGGCGTTCGAATAAATTCTGCCCCCCTGCTACTATAATGTGAGGGTGAAATCCTCCGCCTAAAAAAAAAATAAATAAATAAAATAAAAACATTGACCTGATTATGACCAACGGGGACACGGAAATTGATGAATTCTGGGGCCCCAATCTACGAAATTTGTTTTATTTTTCATAAAATTTTGTTATAAAAATTATATTTCAGAGCAATATTTGAAATTGGGGGCCCTTACGAACCGGGAGCCAGGGGGCAAAGTCCCGAATTGCCCATGCGATAATGAGGCCCTGAGTACAGCGGTATAGTTAAGTCAGTTCGATCATCTGAACCCGCATGTCCGAGATATTTCATTCCGTTTCTGACGCCACGCGGCTTGTAAACAGAAATGTGTGTGTATCTATCTGTCTGTACGTGGGGAGTCGGCCGATGCCAACTCTATTTCAGGTGGAAGAATGGAGGGCCGATGCCAACGGAAAAGCAATTGTTCTCTGACGAAGAGAGAAAAAGCCTTTTTAATTGTTTTCTTTTTTATAATTGAATCGCTTTTTTTCCCCCCTCACAGTAGAGGTATCGGATTCGCTGATTCGACGACGTCGCGCGAACGTCTTAGATATGTACATTCAACCGTCCATTCCTTTCGCGAGTTCTTTCCAGCACAGTTGTAAAGTGTCTACGATTGCGGGTCATTCTCGAAAAATAACACTATTTCCACTTTCAACATGTGCTGTAAAAAAGTTTTGTTTCTCTTGAACTTTCAATTATAATGGCTCTAAAAATAGAGAGACGGATTTACGAATTTGCCGTGTATAAAATGAACAAAAGCGCCGCCTATAGGCTGCATCAAAGAGCCGCCTATTATACCGCCTTCGAAAATTTACTGCCATGCCGTAGGTTATAGCATAGCCAGGATTAGAGATGTAGCAAACCGCATGCATTCCTTACTGAGATGCGGATAATCACTCAGACTCGAAATAACGAATTGCTACTTCCGAATACGATCCGTTACTGCATTCGGATCGACCATCGAATACAGACTGCCAAGCGAGCTTTGAAGGGGAAAATGAGTTCCGGTAATCGAGTACTAATATATTCTGTTATTTGTTACTGGATACCGGATCGCGGTTTGAAGGGGAAAATGTGTCTTGGTATTTGAGGTATTTGAGTAGCAGTAGCAGTATGTTTCGCTATTCGTTGCTGACTTATAAGGGAGTTGCATTTCGCATGTGCCGAATGGTCCCGTTTGGATAAGGTTTGAAAGATCCGTATGTTTTGTTTTCGTTACTGATGACGCAATATCAGATAGATACAGTATCTGCTGCTCTATTATGATATGGGATTAGACATGGCACCTGTTTTATACAATGCAGGGATGTACGGTATAGTATGTTATGTGTGGGTGCCAATATCAGATTTTTTTCGGGGGGGGGGGCGTGGGGGGGAGAAAGGGGTGTTCTTGCAATTGTACAGCAATATCTATAAGAATAGAAGCACGTCAGTGAGGGGGTGCTCGTGCTTTCTGACATTTTAGTACTAAATACTTATTTTTCAAGGTGGTCCCGAAGGATTGAGAACTTATTTTTTTAAATGCTTGAGCTAGAACCGAAATATGATTAATAAATAACAAGTTATTTAAATACGCCTTTAAAAAAGTAAACTAATTCACGCATTTTTATTATTTAAATTGACCCCCATCTTTCAAGAATCTGCGCTCAGAAGCGACATTAGGCACCAGGGGCGTAGCCAGGGGGGGATATCGGGATATATCCCCCCCCCCCGAAATTTTTGGATTAGTGATGAAATTCCGTCTATTTATACAACATATAAGTTCATATCCCCACCCGAAAAATTTTCCAGGTGCATATCCCCCCCCCTGAAAAATTTTCCTGGCTACGCGCCTGCTAGGCACAAGCTTTCCGTTATACTTTTTATGATGAGAAAGAACAGGTTAAACCAGCGTTCAGAATTAAACTATAAAATAGGATGATTAAACGATACTACAGGATGATACTACCTTTAGGAACGGCCTACCTATTTGGTTTAAAGCCTATTTTAGTTCCTGAAGTGTCCTACTGTCCTGCTAAACCCCAGCCACAGGCTCCGGTCCAACAAGCAGCGGCTTCCTTTCTACTTCCTTTCTACCGAGTATAAGGACGTATTGTGATCCCAAAAAATTCCGGGGGTCAGATTTCGACGAAAATGCCGATTTTGAATACCTCTAAATTTACTTTTAATAATTTTTTCGATGTATCTTATCGTACGCTAGCATTCACGCTCAAATAAAAGCGCCTGCAAGCTATTTTGACCGACCGCGAGTCTATTTTGACCAGTTTTCCCATGCCGTCTGTACGTACGTACGCACGCGTGTACGTACGTAAGTACGTATGTATGCATGTAACTCGCATATCTCAAAAACTATTGGTCGTAGAATGTTCAAACTTTACATTTAGGATTATTGTAACATCTAGTTGGGCGCCTTCCCTTTTGGTCCCAATCGACTGTATATAGTTTATCTACAGGATCGCCCAAAAGATTCTAAATACATTACGCTCTATGGGCAGAAATTCATTAAAGTGTATTTTAGAGGTATTAAGCTACTTCCAACGACTCAGAAGTGATATATGCTGTTAAGGGTTACAAAATGAATTTCTACATCAAAAAAAGTGTCTTTATCATTTACAGTTCTGCTACAGGAACACTGAAAAGATTTCCAATACATTACGGTCAATGGCAATTTTAGGGACATTCATTCATTTCAAGCACAATACCGTCCTACCTTATAGTTAGGTAATGGTCCGACCATGGTAACGTGCCTCCCTCAAGAATTACGCCAAAAGTAGCCAAGTTTGGCGACTTTTGGTGTACGTTTGCGTGTATTTAACTCTCAAATCTCAAAAAATATTAGTCGTAGAATGTTGAAATTCCATATATAAGATTTGCTGTAACATCTAGTTGTGCATGCCGATTTTTTGTTCGAATCTACTGGAGAGTTTATTTACATGACCGCCCAAAAGAATTTTAATACATTAACGCCTATGGACGTCTTCAATATATTACATTTGCAGTCAGTCATTGTTTGGTCCATGTCCAAAATCTCGCCATTTGTCGTCGACCATGGCGAGTTTTGCCAAAATATCGCCAAATTTTTCGCCAAAAATTATTTCGCATTTCGCATAACTCTAAAACTTTTAATCGTAGAATTTTGAAATTTTGTATTCAGAACTTTTGTAACATCTAAATGTGAATCTCTTTTTTTGATTTCAATCGACTGGATAATTTATGTAGAGGGCCAGTCAAATGACTTTAAATATATTAAGGTGTATAGATACATTCAATTCATTACTACTTTGGCTATCCCAAAATCTCGCAAACTATCTCAAGCTTGTCGGCTTTTGGTGAAATATCGCCCAATTAAGTGTCAGAAGAAAATCTTTCAAATTGAACCAGCTTGGCGATATTTATTTGCCAGGAGAGGACAGCTCGCGTCACTGAAAGTGTCGCTTACAGCTACATATACGTCCTTCCCGGAATTTCCTGCCACAATTTGGAACCTCATCAGAAGGTGGGGGACTTCTGAATATTGGCACCCCTCGGAAACTGCCATAGATCTTTTAAGGACTAGATAGGAAATCGCCATGCTTTGCTTCGACCACCAGGTCATGTGATTCGTAATCCCCACCCTCGAGTTGAGGACTGGGTTAATTGGCGGTAAAGCCTCTTTGCGTAGTTTGAGTGACAGCTTGTTCAGCAAATAGCTTTCAAGGCTTTCAACCTTGCTGGTATGATTGATGGCGATTACGTGCGTTTGAGATCGCAGAGCCAGCTGAGAAGGAGGAAAAAAAAAGAAAAAAAAAAAAAAAAAAAAAAAGATTATTTAGGTAAGATGCAAAGTGAAATGGCGTAGCTCGATGATAATATTTATGTAGGATAATAAATATTTCAATCATATTTTTTAATTTTCGATCGTAAATTTCACTACATATTTTTCAAATAAAATGCTGCAGAATATTTTTGTATTTATCACCCTAATGTTTATATCATAGTATTTATTTATAGTAACGTGACCAAAATTTCTATTTTGAGGCAGCTAGTTAATTTTTAAAAGTCAAATAAAAGCAGAAACTAGTGCAATACAGTATTCTATTTTAAAGTTTTTTTATAGACGAAACAGTTTTGTTTTCATTGAAGGAACAATTACTATTCATAGTGTTCTTGGCATTTAAATATTTGCTTTCAGTATTCAAGGCGTCCTCGAAAATAAAGAACATCTGCTCATTATATTTATAGTGAGATCTTCACTTTGCTCTACTAAGAAAGTTATTTCCTTTTATATGTTCCGACTGAAAATCAGCTGTATTAGTTTCGGCGCGATCAACAAAAATCGCTACTTTTGACAAGCACCAACGTTAAGTTTGCTCTGAATAATGGCCTGACGACACTGTGCTGTTTAGCTAAAAAATGTATGGCTATACCGTAGTCGCCCTCACATAATTGTCGCACCCCCATTTTGAAGCAGAAAAAATAGCTTTAGAGTTCCAATATTATGTACTAGATTTTCCCCTCATAATAGTCGCACCTAGACTTTCACCATGAAAAACTGGCAAAAAAATGCGATTATTACATGAGTGAAGATGTTAATGCTATCGCTATGAAACATAACAATTATTATTATTACTATTATTTTTCATAAAATTAGTCTCTCTCTCTCGTATTTTAAATTGATATCAAAATTTACAAATTTTTAAACTTAAAAGGTAATTTTTCTTAGGATTGCCAGTAGGGCAGTGATAAAATCACAGAAATAGAAACGGACATTTATTTTTTCTGTACCAAAATTTGAAAAATTGATGGCATTAAAAAATATACATAATTAAAAAAAATAAATTATGAATTTCCCACAGTACCATATACGAGCCTCACCATGGCACAGTGGTTATATCACTGAAATGGTAGACGACCGAAGTGTGAAGGTCCTGGGTTCGGGTCCCATCGCGCGGTCGTCAATCAAACGGTCTGGAGTTTAGGTAAGTTTTCTCCAAATGTAATGTGAATACGCGTTAGAACACCTTAGAAAGTCCTCATACCAAGGCATCCTCCATCTTAGGCAGACACCCTTCGCGCAGGTTCGCCCTAATCACACACAATCCAAAATCTACCATGTAGATGGAAAAACGTTTCTGCTCCCTTTTCCTAGGACATTCTTATTACATTTCTTTGCTACATTTTGAGTGGTCCTATGAAAAATTGTGATGCAAGGTCTTTTATCAGATGACAGGTCTTTAAAATATTAATCATTGAAAAATTTATGTCGTAGTTTCTATAAACTGATTCATTATCGACGTAATTTATAGCCGATTACAGAATTATAAAATTAAAATGATATTTTTTCTTCAAAACTTTTGTTTTTACTAATAAATTTATGTAGAACACACTTGTAGCAATTTCTTGTACGGTGAGGATCATACCTGCCAACGACATTCTTCAGAGATTTAAGTTCCGCGAGTGAAATAGCTAGAAATTAAAAACTGCAAAACAGTGAAGTCGTAGATTTGAAAGAAAAGTCTTCATGTGCATGTGCTTAAAGCTGTTTTGTAATATAGCAATGCCTGAAAAATATTTATTTCAAGAACGCCGAACGATCAGAATAAATCGAAAGAATCAGATAAGTTACTCCTTTCAACTCTACCGCTGCTTTTGTGAATATTCTTTCAATTACTTTTAAGTAGACAAGCCAAACAGAAAAATCCACTATACTCTATTAAGTGCATCCCATGTATTCATAAAAAAAAGTACCATTTTAGTGCAAACCATAGAACAGAAGATCTATGGTGTAAACGTGCTATGTACAAAAGAGTCGTAGTCGTTTGTCAAACAACTAACACACGAAGCGGCAAAGATGTTTAACAAGTACTTGAAAGAGATCATTAGTCATATGACAGCCTAAGTAAAGGGTAATATGCTGCAGGCACACACGAACGTGCAAAGACGAGCTTATAAAAGCCTATTGTGTATAAAAATCATTAAAGTAGTATGGTAAGAATTACCAGTACACTAGTGTATCGTTGCGCCCTGCGATGCTGAATGCCAGCATAGGATGCCGACATAAACAGTTGCACTTCAACACAATGTGATTGCCGTACAATATGTTTTCGAGTTGTTAAAAAGGAGACCTTCAAGTTCAAGCAAGGGTTTACATACACATACTGCTGTAGACATAATCCAACATATTGTCGTGGGCCATCGACGACTGAGGACTAACTAAAATTATTTTATTCAAAAATCAATAGTTAATTTTACTTAATAATATTTTTTCTTAACGACTAATCTCTAAATGTATCCATTTGTTAATCAAAATTTTTAAAAAAACCTTGATTATTATCAATCTGCTGAAAAATACCAACTTCAGTTTGGAGCCTATTCATTTTCATTTTTGGATTTCCACATCAGTTCATTTCAAAAGTACACCCTCCCAAAAAAGTATTCAAGTGTAAACGAAATTTCCTATTTTGTGCTTGCGAATGTTGAATCAGTTTAAAAAAAAAATACCCAATTCGACAGAAATATGAATATAATAATTTAAGCAAAACCATTTTCTGATAAAGGATTTTTAAAAAGGAAGATTTGACTTTTAGTCGAATACTTCTTTGAGAAAGTGTACATAGACATAACGTTAATATCTACTGCATCAAAACAGTTATCATATATACTCATATATTATTCCTGTTGACAGAATGGCTTTTCTGAGTAACTTTTGTAAGTTAGCTTTTCTTTGAATATGTTTATGTGCTTCATTTTTTTCTTTTTCTTTCTATTTTTTTTTCTGGCTTTTCATTGGGTGTTTAGAATTAGAATTTATTTTAAATTGTGGGATTAAAAGTGAGATAATACTCCCAAAGAAATGGTCATGAAAACCCCTTTCTTCCCCCTTTCTTTCCTGATTCAGAAATTTTGACTCCTCGTAATTTGCGAGCATAAATTTCAAATGCAAATTTATTGTTGATGTAAAAGAAACAAAGTATTTTCAGATTTTTAGAGTAGCGCAGATTATTTTCTTTATTTTAATTTGCGTGAAAATTTTCAAGTAAACTGTGTAGATGTATTATGTTGTAGATATTTTTTTCTTTAGAACTTCTTAATCTTTTTGGAGCCAAGGTGGTAAAAGTTTAATTTTGGAGTGGTTGCCCGGAGTTGTTAGAGAGTCAATGAATCAGTGAGTCAGGTATCAGTGTAACTATCCCTTTTAGGATTTATCGACCACTTGAGAAGCCTGAACAATAATTATTAGGATATAGATAACATTTTGTGTGCGCTGATATATTATTAAAATGATCGCTGAATTTCGAAATCAGTTCACCCCTCCAAAATTCATAGATATAAGTATATATGATACTCCCATTTGAAATTCTTACATGGTCATTAAATACTAAACAGTTGTATTTTCTTTCATATCATTAATATGTTGCAATAGTTCGATTACTTTTATTTTGTATAC
Source organism: Cheiracanthium punctorium (assembly GCA_038373885.1). Classification (NCBI taxonomy): domain Eukaryota; kingdom Metazoa; phylum Arthropoda; class Arachnida; order Araneae; family Cheiracanthiidae; genus Cheiracanthium; species Cheiracanthium punctorium. The sequence goes on along the minus strand of JAWZYV010013265.1, from coordinate 25,396 downwards.
ATCATAAAACAGACTAAATACTGAAATAATACTGGTACCAAATTTGAATGAAGTATAACCGATAGTTTGATACACTATCAGTTTAATATGGTTGCGGTTAACCAGATAAGAGAAAATTGGTATCTGCAATTACTCTTCATTCGTTACACTGGTTACATCCCAGCACATTTCCGTTTCACATTCTCCAATGATACTGTAAAAAGGCACTTCTCGGGAAGAAATAAAAAACTGAATTTAACATTATGGATGCTTTTAATTTATGAATGTAATTGTGTCCTTTATAAATTATGAAATGTATGTATGCAATTCTGTGTGTAATTTTGTTGTAAAAATGTGAAAATAATATAATAAACACGTACAGATACGAGAAAAAAAAAGGCGTAAATACTTGTTTCTAATTATTTTTACGTGATTTCTGACAGATAACATTTTTTTTAAAATATAACAATTTGTAAAACAAATTCTGTATATTATATGGTTTAATAAATTGTATTCCAAGCCATGTTCACATCAGATAATATGCGTCATGTTTTCTCATATACATTTCTATAGATTTGCAAAAAGGGGTGAGAGTCATAGAAGGATTAAGGGTGAAAAGAGTGGGTCTTTTCAGTTTTTATTCAATTGAAAATCTCAATTACTTCTGTGCTTATTGACACCAATTTGTGCAATTGTTTATATTACAACCTAAAATGTGCCCCCCCTCTCTCTATTCTAAACTGTAGTTTTCTAAAATGCGTTGTCAAATTTCGTCGATTTATGCTTGCTATTAGCTGATTTTTGTTGAGTGAGATTTTATTAAATCTCACGAATGTTAAATAAACGCTTGTTTTCTTTTTTGTAATAATATTTTGCATGACAAACATTCTTTAATAATATTTGAAACTCCAACCGAATAAGGGGGGGGGGGGCAGAATTTTGGAAAGGAATGTAAAGATCAATTTACGCGCACCCACGGGCAAAATGATCCTGCATTTGAAAACAATTGTACATTATTTTTTACAGTAAAATATTTAAAAGTGATTATGAATGTACATACATAAAAATTATAATTTCGCTTTCTTTACTTTGGCAACATACTACATCCATTCTGTGTACTCCTACAATGCTGACGAAAGTTCTTACTTTTTGGAAATTTGCATTTGGAAATTTTGGAAATTTGCCGTCAAGGACGGGTACTTCAGCTAGTAATGAAATAAAATAAGTTTTACAATCATATAGTATGTGCAATTTATTTAATGAAAATTTTAAAATTAAAAAGCGTCGTAAACAAGAAAGTGGAATATTTCAAAATTAAAATTTTAAAAATTATGGCTTGTGTTAAAAAAAGGCAGATTTGTAAGATATATTAATCTGCTCAAGTTAGCGCGCCTTGCAAATACAATCCTGACAAACTAAGTTATAAATAAATGAGTTCTTATTTTAAAAAAAGATAAAAAGTACAAATTAAGCTTAGGTTACTGAAACTTATGCTAAAAACAGTAAGGTAACTTTAAACCGTGCTTACTCAAAAATAATTTTTCATAAACTGTCTATAACAACCAAATTTCTCTGTATGTGTCTTATTTTAATGAAACTTTCCAAGTTGTAACTGGTGTTGATATAAATGGATTCATATTAAACCTGGACGAGAAAAACGTTTAAAATGTTTACAATCGTATGTATTAATATACATATGTAATCATGATATTTTAAATTACAATTTGAAACCAAAAAAAAAAAAAAATACTAGATATGTGCTTATTTTTAAAAGAAATCCTTCATTCTGTAAAACATATATTTCACTTCATTTGCAATTTTAAGTATATTTAACTATAAGTATACATGCATTTTAAATTTGATTTTTCCTGCGCATAGGGAAATGCTCCATTTAAAAAAAAAAAAAAAAAAAAAAAAAACAGTCAAATTTTTACCTTTCCTCAAAAATCTATGAAAGAAATTGATTCTTATCTCAAGATCTGAAATGTGTCACAGTGTATCACTATAGAAAAAAATAATAATAATCATGCTACTACTATTAATTTGATCCAAAAAGTATAAAACCGCAAATGTCTAAAATACATGTATATTTCTTTTTTCTCCCTCTAATCCCATGCACTTTTTGCGGCGAAGAGCGCTTTTCTAGTCCTTTAGTGATAAATGATCCATACACCGTGACAGCAGTCTGAAGGGAGATCTGGAAAACGGAAAACGCCCACCAGTAGGAAATCTGTCCCTCCTTCCGCCCGTCCTCCCGTACGTGTTGCGGTCGGAATCTCCATACTCATTTCTCTTCTACGTCCCTATCCTAGTTCTATGGAAACTGCTAACGATCGCCGAGAGGACTTTCGGACCCACGGATTTAGCGTGCACGTACACCGCGTGTACACGGAGGTCTTTAGTGTTACGCCGTATCTTTTTTGACTGCAATCGACTGGGAGTCAGGGTTATTTACAGGGTCAGCCAAACGACTTTAAATACATTAAGGTGTATGGATGCATTCAATTCATTGAAAGTCTGTGGTCAATGACTACTTTGGCTATCCCCAAAATCTCGCAAACTATCTCAAGCTTGTCGGCTTTTGGTGAAATATCGCCAAATAAAGTGTCAGAAGAAAATCTTTCAAACTGAACTCAGATTGGCGATATCGAAATATTTGGCTAGAAATCGCTAAAGCTTACTATTACTGCAGCATTTTACCTCTTTTAAACAAAGTAAGTTTAGATGAAGTGCGCCAAATATATTTTTGATTTAATAGACGTGCAAGGAAATCGTGTTGTCCACATGAGATTTTTTTTTTTTACAGCATAGTTTTTGGATTACAATTGGTAAAATGCAGCAGTGATATACAATATAAAAGCAGTTAGTTTACGATAGTTTACAATAGCTCACAATATTGTTCTTAGTAACATTTGACCATATGTACATATACAGGGTGATTATAATTAAAGTTCCACTTTAAAACGATCAGAGAGGGAAAACTACTGAACTAAATGTTATCAAACTTAGTAATTGTGTAAAGGTGGTCATGGAAATTATTATTGTCGGAAAAAGTTCAAAAATTCAACACCAGGGGCAAGGACGTATTTAAGGGAGGGGCAGGGATTCGACCCCCCCTCCCCCGAAAATTTTGATTTTTGTTACTAAATTGATAATGGTATAGTGTTCTTTTGAGAAAGCTACTGCCTTTTTTTCGTTTGTACCCCCTCCGAAATTTTTGGACCCCCTCCAAAATGTTTTTCATGGGGGGACGGGGGGGGGTCGGATCTCTGGAACGTCGTCCACTAGATGGTAGCTCTTCGCCAAATATGTTTTATCAAACTATGAAATATTGTACTACGTGTTTGGAGGAAAAAACACTCAACAGAAACTGGTATTTAAAAAATGAAATAATTAAAACTTCGTAAAGTTTACGCATAAAAAGTACTTATCGTTCTGGACGCCCATTTCGGACGAAAAATATTTACCCTTCGTCAGCTGGAAAAAGTTCCATAGACTGAAACCACAGAATCAATTTTGTTAACTGAAAGAGTAAACAAAACAAAAGTGAAGCACTAGTTTCAATTCCTAAGAAGGAAAAAGCAAGAAACCCGGCAGAAGAAAAGAAATAGAGAAAAAAACGAGAGGGAGGAAGCAAGAAATTTTAATGAAGTTGCTACTATGATAAAGTAAAACTAAATTCCTGAATTTCACACACACACACAAATATTTATAAAAATTTGTGTAGTTGAACCAATATTTTCATGGGGATTCTTTGCTATGAAATTTATCAAAACCACGGGTGACACAACGGGGAGGAGTATCCTTTTCTCATCCTTCGTTGTATATGAGTTGCTATTCTATTAGTTTCCCATTTATGTGTTTTTATTTAATGTATTTTCATTTTCCGATTTGTGAATTTACTATTGAACGACCAACAATATCAACAAGGGCGCCAGCAAATTTTTTTCCAGGGGAGTGCACCCAAGATATACATAATTATATACATGCATGAACCTCTCCACATCCCCCCCCCCTCCAACATTCAATTTTGGACCCTGGACCCAGGATTAGAGACAAGCCCCCAATCGCTTTTTTTTTTCTTTTCTTTTTTTTCTTTCTTTTTTTTTTTAACATCCGGGTGCTGTATTAAAACTGCCCTGTTATTTCTTACTCATACTCTTTTAGATTTTAATTTGACCTGAAAATACGGGAGGGGGATAAGTGTGGTAACTATTTTCTAAGTCCAAACTAAATAAAATTATGCTCCTTAAAAATGACAAGAATAAAGTACCATATGAATGTACTTAGTTTCCTACTAAAAGTGCTAAAGTTTAGGATTACTATAGTAATGATTAATTTTGACTTATCTTATTTTTAAAAAAACATTTTCACATGAACAAAATCGTAAGAAAAGAAATCACTTTTATACGAACTAACATACTGTCAAACTTTATCAAATTAATATTATTACTTTCACTAGCAGGGCATTAAAATGGTAGACTGAACTTGCAACACAGAATTCACCGGTGGACTCAAGATTTCTCACGGGTACTTGGAGCCCGTAAAATTAGCACAACATGCAGATTTGGGCTGAAAAATTGAGGTTAGACAAATACACCCGTATCAGCATGGTGATTCATATGTAGCACAAAATCTGAAAGGTGCCTCGAGAACGAAAATATTGTAATCAGACCTTGGATGGGCTGCAAAAAAAAAAAAAAAAAAAAAAAAAGATAAACTGTTTATCATAAAATGTTATTTCAAATTTTAAGCTAAATTTATCTGTCGAGTATCCTAAAATTTCGTTGAAAAAAAAATAAATTCAAAATATTTTTTTTAAATTTGTATTAGTTACATTAGTTATTAAATGAAACTGCGTAGGGGGTAGACTCAGGGGTCCCCCCTTAGGAGCAGGTCCTGGACTCAGCCCCACCCTTTTTGTGGCCTTGCATATAAAAAATTATACTATTTACCCTTCGAAGGAAGAAGAATCTTGAATGGAAAATGTAGCATCAATATGTGAAAAAAAAAAATTGTGATCATATTTTGTCTCCGCTGGAAAATAAGAAAATCGTAAATTATTAATTTAGCCTAATTAACAATACCTTAATTTAAATATACTAATAATTAATTAGTTAATCACATCAATTTTAGTAGCATTTTTCTATAATTAAGTAGAGAGATTTTTACAAAAAAAAAAAAAAAGTGAGAAGTAATATAGTATCTTGTTAAGCACTGATGTGCATATGGTAATTTTTAGCTTAGAGGGGGGGGGGCAACATGGCTCACTGCGTAAGGCACTGAAAATGGTGGATGACTGAAGTGTGAAGATCAGTAGTTCTATCCTACCGTGAAGCTGTCGATCTAACGGTTAGGAGTTTGGGGCAGTTTTCTCAAGATGCCACGTGAATTCTCGTTAGAATCCCTTAAAAATTTCTCTCCTCAAGGCAATCTCCCTTGACTTATAGCCTATATGCAGGTTTGCCTTAAATACACTACAGTACACTTGGCTTAGAAGTCATCTACATACTAAAACAGAGCCCAAGTTTCGATAGTGATGCAGTGATGCCTTCACTTAATATTTGAAATCAACATGTAAATAATAAATAAATAAATAAAAATTAAAAATTTTCATTAATTTTCGAGTAATAGTGTTTGAGTCTAAATCTCTGAAATAATTATCCCTCTTATGCTAATGAGAAATGTTAAACTTTATGCTTAATTCCTAAAATAATAGCATTTAATCATACGTTATTTCAAGATATTTTTTCCCACTTGCCGTGAGGTATTCAGCACTACTACTACGGCTGGAAGCGTTGGTCATTATATCGTTGAAAATTTTCGGTCTGCTCTGCCTCTTGGCTGTTAAAAATAGTTTAAAATTCGTATTCTACGGATCAAATAGTTACATTTTTCATTTTGTTGCTCAAAATCGGTCTGCTAGAACGCGAGATACGGAGTTTTTTGTTTCCCTATTGGTTTCTATAGTTTAAAATTTTTGATAACAGCAACTTTTTCTTCATCTGGGGCGTGTTTCCCCCCTCCAATTTGATGTCCCAAATATTTTATCTCCGCCGCCGCAATAGTACACTTTTCTAACCGAACGGAACATCCTAGTTTTTCCAGATGACTGAAAACATTTTCAATGTGTTTCATATTGTCAGCGAAAGTTTCTGAAAATATGATAACATCATCGATGTAAGCCTGCGCGTACTCACTGTGCTCTTGTAAAGCTAAATTCATTTCCCTTTTAAATGTGCCGGCCGCGCCTGATAAACCGTAAGGCATAGTTTTAAATTGCCACTGTCCTTAATGTGTGGTAAAACTTGTTAAAGGTTTGCACTTTTCTTCTATGGGGATCTGCCAATATCCTCTTAAAAGATCTATGCTGGTTAACCATTTAGCTGACCCTGCAATAGGGTGCATCAAAATCCCCATATTTTAAAAAACTTTATGAAAATTGTCTGTTCCTATGTTATTTTTGTTCGAAATGCTACAAAAACAATATAGATAAAGTTTAGTGAAATTTTAATAACATTTAGGGGGCCACCGGCCCTAGGAATGTATAAGAAAAACAGAAATTCTAAAAAACAAAGCATCATGACAAAAAATAAAAATTAAGTAAGCATTTTAAATAAATAATGCAAATCAGATTTTAAGATTGTTTTGATATATAACGAAATATTATGTATAATATAGTACTAAATTTGTATAGGTACACTCAATTTAAAAGTTGTTCAAGTTTGGCTGTTTTTGTAGATTTTTTTGTTTTCGTCGATCTTTTTCTACAACTTGCAGAACATTTCGGTAGTGATCTTCATGTTTCGCAGATTCTATAAAATCAGTACATAGCTTCCCCCCCCCCGTTCAGCACAGTCATTGACAACATTCAATGCTTGCAAATTTGTAAATGATGCAGTGTAGAATGCAGACGTTGACCATTCTGAAAGGTCTTTTATTAAAACGCTTGAGTCTAGTTCAAGCAGATAAAATAAAAACCAGGAGTCTGCTCCAACTAAATCAAAAAGCGTTGTATTTTCAGTCAGTTTTTTTTTTTTTTTTTTGGAAATTTATGTTTTCCAAAATCCATGCCATATCTACCAGTAGTGTTTCTCAAAAGCTTTGATTGCACTCTCAGATATAATGGGATGGACAACCTTATACGCCATAAGAGAATGAAGCATTTGTAAGTCATTCCTAGGAGCATGTATTGCAGTATCACAAGTTATCCACCAGGAGCTGTAAATGAGAGTAACAAAGTTGGCAAAGTCACACAGTTTAGGTACCTGCTGTTTAGATGTTATTGTGGCAGTAGGCAGTTGCTGTATTTGCTGTTCAAGAAGACAAATTTTAATTGTCTATAACAGTTTTGCAATCCAACGTGCTTTGTGCAATGCTCCTGGTCGATTTAATTTAACTTCTTGTTCATTATTAGGAAAGTCTAAATATTATAGGCAAAGCCTTGTAAACTCCATATAATCATCTCTATATTTCCCAGAACTGATGGCATATTTTGCTGTTTGGATTGCATTGGTTCTAAGACCACTGGCTATTCTTTGAGCCTGTACATTCATTGATTTTGAGTCACATGGTTTCAATTCACCATTATCAAGATGATCAAAATTGTCCTGAAACCGTTTAAACAAGGTTACATCTGGTGTCTTTGGAGCTTCAATCTTTTGATCATCAAAAACATGAGATAAAATTACTTCTCCAATGTGATGACGGCAAGCTGACCAAAGAAGTGCACGTCCCAGTTTCTTTTGTATACTGATGCAGGCAGCAGTAATATGACCCATGTTAGAAGAGGTTGTGTCAAATGTCATGTTCACGATTGTTTCTGTGCACTGCCATGAGATGAGCTGCTCATATATTAACTGTGCAATGACTCCACCACACTCACGATTTGTTCCTAGTGAATATGCTGGCACACCAAGAATCTTTTGCTGGTGAACATCTCCCACGACAATGCTGAGGCGTTCTTCTTTTTTGTACTTATTGGACAAAGCTGTTGAAAGTTTTGTATGCCAATGCAAAGTTGTGTATTTAGGAAAAGACCACTGCTCCTTGCAAGCAGCTGAAATTTCCTTTGCAACTTGTCTTCTTGATCTATCTGCTGTTGAAGATGAAGCTGCAATTGTACTTGTATCTCCTCCTATTTCATTAATTAGTGCTTTTGTATAAGCTGCTTGTTGACCTGGACTCATATTTAAGCATATTGCTACTGAAACAAGATTGGGTTTTTTTCATAATATCATATGGTATAAATAACATTGCGCCTGTTCGTTTCTTTTGATGACGATTTCGAGCACTTCCTGAGGGTTCTTTACAATCAAAGTTTTCATCAGTAACATCATTTGTTTCACTTTGTTCATGAGATTCATCAATAGGACTAGGAATATAATTTAATATTAAGTTGGAACTAAGTTTCTTTTCGATTTTCCCTCTTCTCATTTGTAGTAGCTGTAGCCGTTGTTCCTTTCGTTTCACTTTTTCCCAAAGACATTTATCATATGATCCCATTGTTGCCAAACGGTCGCTTTGCATTGACTTAAGGAAAGCAAGATCTTCATTGTTCTTTATTTGTTTTTCTAGATTCACAGGCCATAAAGGAAACGTTAAGGCTAATATCTCTTCCATCTGCTTTACCCTGTCTCTAGTATTAGCCCAGACAGCACATAAGCTTAAATCAAGCTTGACATTTCTTTGAATTTGACGCATTAATGCAAGCTTGACAGTTCAACTCATTCCAACCTGGCAGCAAGCTTGCAGGAGTCAAGTTGACTTGTCAAGCTTAAATACAGCTTGATTTAAGCTTGACAATTGATACTCGCGTGAGTTTTCCTTTTTAACTGAGCGTTGATGGCGCCATCTGTGAAAGAGAATGGACATTAATTGTCTAGCGTCCTCAAATTTGCTGAAAGTTCGTAAAAGATGTGTTTTATTTTATTACCAGTGCCATATATATTACCGGCAAGGCAAACGGGGCAACTGCCCAGGGCCTACAGATTTTAGGGCCCAAAAATCTTACATCTTACACTTTTGTAGTTTTAAAATAAAATTACAAAGGATAAAAAAAAATTCAGAAGTTAAATAATTTTTTTAATTATAAAGTATGAACAATGAAAATAATTCAAATTTACATTTGTATAAATTAATTTAAACTTATTTTTAATTCTTCGAAATGCTCTATATCGATATAACATACCAATATGTAGGAAAATAACTAACCACATTTGTAAAGAGAATTTTTAGCGTTAAAAAATAGCAAAATGTTTCAATTATTTGTTATTATAAGAAATATTTACAAAAATGACTAAAGTGTTTGTATTCCATACATGTTAGCAAACGTGATATAGCATTTTGAAGTAACGTTTAACTATCTATTTCTTTGATTTCAGATTACTTAACACAAAATTTGTGTTAAGTAAGTAAACCCATTCTATATTTCCAAATATGGAAATTCTTCAAAATAAAGTACAATTATACTACGAAATTGATTTCAAAATCAGTCGTTTGTCTCGATTTTGGCTAGCAGTATTGCTGTATTGCTCATGAGTATTGCGAAAGTTTTAAAACGTGTGCTGCTCTTAAGTTTATATTATGTTTATTTCCCTATTAGTAGAGTCTCTAAATCAAACAAAGCATTATTTTAATTTTGATACATCCCATGGAAAAAAAAAATAATAACATATCGCCCTCTTATCAATCTGGCCAGAAAACTGCTTGATAATTCACTTCAAACTTTAGTCATAACTCCATCGAAGCTTGGTAGCTGAATGGATAACGCGCTTGGCTAGGAACCGAAAGGTCCCGGGTTCTATTCTAGCTACGGACACTAGATGGAAACAGATTAAATTAAATTGAAATATCAGCGTAGAGGGGAAAATGCGTGGCAAAGTAAAATATGTGGGGCGCATTTGCCAGCGGGCGCCCTGTGTATTTAGAAACTTTTTTTTTTTTTGGAAATTTTTTTAAGCTTGAAATTAAGCTTGAAATGTCAAGCTTAATGCAAGCTGGGCAAGTATAAACTAGAACACTTGATTCAAGCTTGCATCAAGCTTACACGCTTGGAATTTTCAAGCTTAATTCAAGCTTATTGACTTGATAAATCAAGCTTGCTGCAAGTTTGATGCAAGTTTGCTGTGCTGTCTGGGAGGTGCAGATCTTCGATTAAGGGGTATCGCTCTTAGTTTTGAATTATCATCAAGAAGTTTTATAATTTTTTCACAAGCTTTTCGTTCACTGATCATTGGGATATTGGCTTTTTCATAAAATAGCTTTACTTGCGAAAGGACTAGTTTCGAAGACTCCCATTTAGTTTTATTTTCATGGAGACCTTCTTCAATATATCATCATACACCTCAAAACTTGCAAATTAGTTGGAAGTTTAGAGCCATTTAGTTTTGCATCATCACAAGATATTTTGCTACCAAGACTAAACATTTTTGATGACAATCTAGTTTCCATTGTGTAATCCAAACAAAAGATGCAACTTAAGTCACTGCAGTGTATCCAAATCAAAACCAAAATTAAAAATAAATAAACTACATTAATAGGAAAATCAGTTCAAACTTAAAGCCAGTTTCAAACGCAAAACTGATTTTTAAAAAAAAGCAAAACACCTTACTGGAATTAAAATAAACAGGAAATGCACTTTGTTAGAGGGAGTAGAAGGAAACAGGAAATACATTTCATTCTGAAGTGTTACTGTTGCCACATGGTAGTTTATTAACTTTAATTATTTTTATGGTCCATATTTTAATTTAATCACTATTCCTAGATAATTGTAAAACAATTGATAAAGCAATTTATGATGAATTATAAAAGCAAATAATTATAAAAATTATTGAATTTAGTGATTTTATGAATCAAATCTGTAAATTCAAACTTGTTGTGGACCCCCTAAAATTGTTCCGAAAACAAAAAAGTTTGGTATGACAACTTTTTGTGGGTAATGGAACTTTTTCAGACTGGGGAAAAAGTGATTTGTTTCTAGAAGGGATTTTGATGCACCCTACCCTGCAACATAGATTAGCTCTTCCCGATCTTTCATAGGAAAGCTGGGGACCTTAGTCACTGCATTTAACCCTCTGAAATCCACACATAATCGAGTCGTTGCATCTTTCTTTGTGACACAGACAACTGGATAGGCAATTTCTGCGTCTGAAGGTTCAATTAACCCCAAACACAATAATTGTTTTACCTGTTTATCTACCTCTTTACGATATGCCATTGGTATTGGATAACAAAGAGGTTTCTTCCTACTTGCTCCCTCTAATAATTCTATTTTATGCACCCCAACCTTAGCTGGCTATAATTCTCTGGTAAATAAATTTTTATACTTAAGAATAATTTTTCTTAAAGTGTCAGACTCCTCCGCTTTCAGTTCTGGCAATTTTAAATTCTCCATAGTAGTACCAAAAATTTCTGGAATTTTCTGTTTATAAGGTATGTTTTCTACCTCCCCAAATTCTTCCTCACCTTCAAAAATCATATTAATGCATTTGATCGTACAACATAATGTCTGTTTTGTTTTGATGGACATGTTTTCTAGACCCGTCCTCCATCTTAACTATAAAAGAATGAAGACCCTTTTGCTCTTCAATAATCACCGGACCTTGCCATCTTGCATAGAGTTTATTCGATGAGTCAGGAATTAATACAATTACGCGGTCCCCTATTTTAAATTTCCTATCGCTCGATCGTAAATTATAATACGGACTGTCCTTTGTTGTTGGATACCAGCTATTAAATTTGTCTGCTCTGCCGCATATTCCAGTTTTGCTTTCAACTCCTGCAAATATTTAGAAACAGGAATCGTGCTTAGTTGTAATCCTTTGTGTTCTCCTGTCCAAGTGTCCTTTAAAATTGATAAAGGGCCTCGCTGAGGGTCTTCCATACAAAAGTTGGAAAGGTGCCACCCCAGTAGTACTGTTTAGTATTTCTCGACACGCCCACAGCACATGAGGCAAAAATAAATGCCACTTTTTCCCTTCACGCCTAATAACGTGATGTAGATGTAACATCCTTTTAAGGGTGGAGTTATAACGTTCCACTAATCCGTTGCTCTGCGGGTATTGTGGTGTGGAAAACATGGGACTAACTCCTAGCCGCTTTTCAAATTCCTGAGTTAATTCCGCCTTGAAATTCGTCCCGTTATCTGAAGCAATGACATTCGGGATCCCCGTTCTAGAGAAAATTTCTAACAACGCTTCACAGGTTATCTTGGCTGATAATTTAGTAATTGCAACCGCCTCTGCCCAATGACTATGGACAACTACAAGACAAAGAATAAATCGGTGACCTTTGGAGCTGCTCGGCTCAATGGGTCCTATTAAGTCTACATTTACGACCTGGAATGGTAACACAGGTCTCGTAACGGGAGTAATTGGGGTTCTATCTTCTACTGTTAATGGTTTTGTCAACTGACATTCATGACAGCTGCTAACAAAATCCTGGACATCGCTCTTTAAACCTTCGCAATAAAAAGAGTATATTCTTTCTACTGTTTTCCTTTCCCCCATATGTCCAGCAAAAAGATTCATGAGCTAATCTTAAAACTTCAGCCGTTCGCCTTTCGGGCAAAACCAATTGAGCACAATTCTCCCCAAGAATTTTTTCCGTGTGAAAGAGAAATCCCCCAGACACATAAAAATTGTCCTTCTGTTTTCTTCCTAACTCCCACTGCCTAACAAGCATTTCACTCTCTCTTTGCTGATGCAGAAAAGATAAGCTTTCACTATGACTGATTTCGTCACGATGTCCATCTATCTCCGATTCGTTATCTCCCCTATCTTTATCGACCTAGGAAATGTAAGAATCCTCCGTTGTTTTACTCACCACTTGGGACGTGCGCCCCCCCCCCCTATAAAATCATTATTATCGCTTTCACTCAAGCTTCCCCTATTTTGTTCGTGCGTGTTCTTCAGATTTACGTCTGACTCTCCTTCCTGTAATCTTTTTATTATAGCTGGAGGTATCAACATATCTTCAAGCAATTCAGGAGCAATAGCACACAATACCTCTTGGTGAACTACTTTCGTTCTACCATCCTTAGCTATCGCTAAAGGGATGTTTGCTAAAGGACATTTTATTGCTGGGCCAAAAATGCCTTTTAAATAAATTGATAGCTTGTCCCTGATATCTATCTTCGGGAAAATACCTCTTCTAATAACTGTTATTTCCGTTCCTGAGTCCACTAAACAATTCGTGACCACCCCGTCAACGCTAATGTCAATTTTTCCAATTTACACAATTGATTTTTTATTGTATTTCCCTTGGGTTTTAGCTCTAGTAATTTACTAACTCTAACAAAAACTGCTCCTTCCTCTATCTCATTGTCTGACTGAGGATCTTTTTCTACCATCTTTGCTCTCGCTGATTTAGCACTTTCCGTATTTTTGCTTTGGGGATTCCTATTTAATCTCCTGCAATCCTTTTTTAAGTGGTTCTTTCCCCCACACTGATAGCAGGAAAAATCCTTTCCACCCCTCCTGTTCGTATCTATTCTAGCTTTTCCCTCATTATTTCCCTAAAATCTAAATGTGTTCCCAGTCCTTACTAGTTTCTCTTTTATGCCCATATTTAGAGGAATGGTATGCTTTTCCCTTCGCCGTGTAGAACACACCTATTTCCTTGGCCAACTCTTTAGGTTTAAACCAATTATCCCCTTGCCTAACCCCTATGTGTACAGTAGTTTCTGAGTCAAGCGTTTCAAATATTCTGTCAGCCACTACCAACTGCTTTATCGTCTCAAAATCTTGTGCCTTCCTCAACTTACAATAGTAGTCCCACATAGACGACAATCTAGAGGTACATTGGGTAAATGTTTCACCAGGCTCCCTAATCGCTTTCTTAAAATTTTCCAAACATGTTCTAGCTGACGGTTAAAACTCCCTTAAGACAACCTTTTTTAACCACTTAACAGTTTCTTTTTCTTGTCATATTGTGTCCAAATATAAGCATATTTTTGATAAACAATTTTGCATCCTAATTGATTACATAAATTCACATCAGCAATCATAACTTTTACAGGTATTGAATTTAATTATTTATAATGATTTTTAATTATTACAAAAAATACACTATTTTTACTTTAAAGTTGGCTTTCCCCTGAAGAACTAACTGAACTGTAAGAACGCTTCACAGGAATGGAGGAGATGGATTATTAGCATCAATTTCACAAAATTTCTGAACAGTAGTTAGATTCAAACTTTCCGCTTCCTCGTCGCTGGAGAATTCCGTCAACAAACTTTCAGAACTTCCAGATTCATTTAGAGAAATTTCCGTTTCACCATTGGATTCGAAATCAGAGTTATATTCGGTTATAAGCTGCTCACTGTCGCTCATCATTATTTTATTTTATCACCAAATTGGAAAGAAATATTACTCGTGAAGCAAGACAGACTGAATGTGTGGGAACAAATTTTCCATTTTCCCGCGCAGTCAGAAAACAATAAACCTGTTCGGAAACAGCTGCGCACGTGATTTTCTCTCAAATCTCTATAGGACTACTGGAGCAATCTGTTAGAAACATTACAAACTACGTAAAGTGAAAAAGTCGGGGAAATCAGCAGCTAAGCATGAAAAATGAACTGCCCGACCGGCACACGTTCAAATCAGGGAAGTCAACTTTCCTGTGACACGACCGGCAGTCGGGTAAAACTGTTAAGTGGTTAATTTCTCATAATTTTCATACTGTTCTCCTTCGACATATGACAGTAATGGAGCCGCTTTTTCTCCTAACAAACAAAAAATTTCCCCCTTTAGTTCATCTTCGACCTGTTCACTACTGAACGCTTTTTCTAGACTAGTGAAAAAATAATCCCAGCCTTCCGCTTTGTTTGGAACCTTGACCGTTAAGAGTCTAATTATCCTAATTACTTCTTCAAACGATCTTTTCCCACCTTGCCCTTCCTTACCTGTTACTATATTTTGACGCCCTTCTTGATCTGACATTTGTGACTTTCTATTTCAATCCTTTCCTGAGATCCATCTTTCCCGCTCCCGGCTTTCATCAGTTATTGACTGTAACAGTTCTTTCACTGTTTCCTCGTCATAATTTTCCATTTCTAAAATAACTATTTTTATATCTATCATTGTTTGCTCTGGTTGGACTTCCAACGCCAATTCCGATGCTAGCAAAATGAGTTCTGTTCTCCTCCCTCTCATTAAGAAAGCCAAATTTAACCAATTTTGAAATAGAAAATTTTCCTCACAAAAATGTTGATCAATGCACAAAAGTACGTCCCTTATATAGATAACATATAAATTCTCAATACCCAGACAGTGGAAAAAGTACACTGATCATTTGAAATAATAAAAGTAACATGCTTTTCATGCAACAAAATAAAATAACATTAAATGAATATTCAGCATTCATAAATACATATTTCATATTTACTTATCATTTCACTCACAACCCAGTGCTATGCAATTAACAATACGCTTTTCCTTAAAATAGATAAAAAGTATTTAGCATTCTCTATAATATTTACTCTAATTTTAATCAACATTCAGCTGATATTTATTTCTAATAAATGCGCTCCAACATTTACTTAAAATTATAAACATTTCATTTATCATGTCACTTATCCTTGTATCAAACAATCAAGGAAAAGCCACTCACCTTATCTGTTGATTTATTTAGTATCAAACTTTAAGAGTTGTTAGGTTCACTCCAGAGTAGCAAACACACACACACACATATTCACAAAACTCCGTTCATGTGGTAGTTGCTTGTTGCTATAACAATTTACTTAACGTCGATTCTTTATATCCGTACTTGCAGATTTATCGCACCATCATCACAGCAGCACATAAATCCAGAAAGCACAGTTGTAACGATATCCACATTTGCAGATTCGACTCACCATCGCCATAGCAGTATATATATCCAGAAAGCACAGTTATAAGGGATCTGAGCATCGCTAGTCTCTTAGACGATTTTACATCAACTTTTCTTCTATCCCACCGCTGCCACCATTTAAGGCCTCTGCCGATACCCAGAGACCGTCGCGGTTACAATGTATTTGAACGGGGAAATTTGACCGGGTTTGGAAGCGGCGACACATGGGCGACCCTCTATCAAACAATAGATGGGGTGGGAAACCACAAGTGTAAAAACCGCAATATTATCCACGATCCCCAATTACCTATTGTCCGGAGTATCTCCCTCTTTCTTCTCGGGGCGAAAAATTTATTGCTTACAAGTGATAAATGACCAAGTAGCCCCCGACTCCCTCTCTATCAGGACAGAGGCCTTTATGCCGCAACTCTCGCGACAGTGAAGTCGCCGATGGTACATCTACATTTCCGAGCGTGTATTTTTATTCTGAGGCATTTCGTTGAACTCTATCTACTCGCGATAAAAGAAAAAATAGCTCAATAGATCCACAATAAAATTCTCTGGATTAATAAGTTTTAATATGTACACAAATATTTATAAGATCAGGCAAGCATTCTCTCTTCTTAATAGAGAAATAAAATAAGTTAAACATCATTTGTATCCATCGAGAGGAGAGGTTCTCATTTCCCACCTCTCTCTCCCTGCATCAGTTCGAAACTGTCGCTTCTTTTTTTCGCCCCATTGTCCAAGCGGGAGCTTGCTGAGATCAGGGATGACGTCAATTATGGTCAAGGGTCAGCATTGACCCTCCCTAGTGAGAGCACCTGTGGCCAAGGGCGTGACAAAGATTAAAAGCACAAAAAGCGCAGTAACATCGACACTGTTTCTACGACCCGCTTGAAATGTTTCATAATTATACATAAAAATATAGAAAAGAATCTGTGCTACTTTGAAAATCTGAAGATCCACCCGTTCCCTAATTTTTAAGCGATTTTTGGCTAATTTCAGTTCCATTTTATTTCCGAGAGTAAAAAAAAAATAATTAAAAAAAAAAAAAGTGAATCATTTGCGTGACAAAATTAGGCTCTGCAAATGACAATGACGTAATATTTGAAGTCATGGTCATCAGGCTTTGAAGAGAAAATTGCGATTTCATTTCGTTTTAAACAGTTTTTACTGATAACATAATTTAATTCTTTTTGTTTTTTTCATCAAAATAATCGTCTGCGTGAAGCATTCATATAAGAGGGTATCTTTACACAAAACGATATCGTTCGAATGCGAAAAGTTTCTGCGCATTTCCAGAATTGCCTTAAATTCGATTTGGATTTATAATAAAAATTGAATATGAAGTTATTTATTTTAGGTGGACGAAGATGCAATTTATTAAGTGTACACATACTTTCGTCAAATGTTTTTCTCTAGCGCCCGTTGTACTTGCCTCCACAACGGGCTTCTATAGTTCGCTCGCACCTATCCTGATAGCACTGGGAAGCCTACACCGGCCGTTTTACAACTTTGCTAAGTTGTATCACTCCGAGAATTCTCTCTTTTCCTTTCTTGGTGTACCACAGCTGGCTGTTATTCCATTACTTGGCGCAGAACAGCTCCCTTACGTGCTTACGGTAAAGGGAGGGGCTTCCTCTGCCTTCGCGCTTTTTTCTCCCCTACTCGCGGCAATTCGTTTGGCTGTGGTCTAAAAAATTGCACTATTAGCGGTACCGTTCAAAACTTTCGAAGATTTAAAACTGACAAATTAAGAATAAATACACCATAAATTTCCTATTTGTACGATATTTGAATGTGCGGAAGATTTTTTAAAAAGTATGTTGCTTCTACAAGTTTGGCATTCCATGCATATTCAGGTTTTTGTGCTACATTTTACGCCGAATGTAAATTTCGATAGTATAGCTAAAATTTAATTTAATTGAAGCTGTTCCATTGATGTTCCAGTTCACTTTAATTAACACGTTATTCTTCTTCCAATTACATTTTACAATATATTATATTATATAAATATATTATATAAATATTAAGTTATATTATATAATTTTATTATACTAGATAACAGAGGCGTAGCCAAGGGGGGGGGGGGGGTAAGGCGTCATAACCCCCCCCCATGAGGAATTTTTTGCCATACAAAATGTAAATTCTTCACTACATTATCACACACACGTATACATATATATGAGTTGCAGTAGTCGTAACCCCCTCCCCCCATGAAAAATTACTGGCTACGCCTCTGCTAGATAAAATATTATAGTTAATAATTCTGTTGCATAGTTAAACTGGATGTGATTCTATGAGAGTTTGAATATTCATTAACAATTCAAGTGCAAATTTAAGCTATCTTATTAGAATAGCTGATGGAAATATCAATTTAGAAAGTTTTCCACACTATCAAGCTGGTAAAATTTTTAATGAACGTGAAAAATTGGCGTTATTGAAATTGTACTATAAATAAATAAAATGATGTTAAACAATATTTATGTTCTCACTTAACTTTCAGAAATCTCACTCAAAATTTTTGGATGGGTGAGAAATCTCTCTGAGTTTAGTGTACACGTTTAAGACAATAACCTTAGCAGAGCTTCTTAGGGGTTTTTCAGCTTTATGAGGCTGGAAAGTGAAAGAAAACGAATTGGCAGAGGAAGACATTACGAAAATAAGTAAACAAAAAAAACGACGACAATAAGAAATCACTGCTCAGCTCGACAGGAGAAAAGATAAGAATATGGAATTAAGCGGTGGGTGGCGGAGTGGGAGCACTTTGGAGGAACGGGGGTTACCAGGTCGCCGTGAAAGACTGAATTTTCCGCCAAGAGTGTGAAAGTTCTAATTGGTGGAATTCGTAGAATGGGAATATACGAGCGGTTTATTGTTAACTCCTGAAAATTGCAAATTTTTCTATACTAACTGCTCACATAAGCAGTAACTTGTAAAATTGAGAATCATTTGAAGGATTTTAGACAAAAAAAATTAAAAACTAAAGTCTTAAAATCCGCAAAAATGTGCGAACTATATATTTTCGCGGATTCACACTTCATTCTACCTTTGGTAATGCTATCAGGATAGGTGCGAGCGAAGTATAGTTTCCTTATAGTAGAGATATATTCTTAATTTTTAATCCGTATTGCTTTGCTTCCGAAAGATTTTGTGCGTAGAATGTTTTTTTCAGTTTTCAGATTTTTCTTTCTTTTTTGTTTCGCCGCTTCCCGAAGCTTTGTCAACAGAAAGGAACAAACAAACATAGCGTACTCTGTCGCAACCGTGAAGGATAAGGGAAAAACAAAAATGGCAATCGCACCTCTTCCTCCACGGT
Source organism: Cheiracanthium punctorium (assembly GCA_038373885.1). Taxonomy (NCBI): domain Eukaryota; kingdom Metazoa; phylum Arthropoda; class Arachnida; order Araneae; family Cheiracanthiidae; genus Cheiracanthium; species Cheiracanthium punctorium. Next base: position 6,263 of record JAWZYV010013265.1, on the reverse strand, counting down.
ATGGAATTCGAATTTCGACCACACTTATTCCAAGCAGTAGACGACCCAGCAGCTAGGCAAAAAAAAAAAAAAAAATAAAGATAACAGTGGGAGACACGTTGTGAGTGTTTCATCTATTTGCGGTTTTCCTTGGAGACGGTCCAGCCGGGCACATTCAAAAACAACCACAGAAAAACTCGCCTACTTTTATTTGGGATAGCAACTTCATAGAGAGGTGCGCTCTTTTTCGCCTCCTAATGACTCGGACCGTGAAATACTTACTAGTGCTGGGTACTGAAGATGATGTTTTTAAAGGCCGAGCCCGAGCAATTCCAATTAGAGCCCGTCCGTACCCCAGCGATAGTATTTAAGTCGGATCCCGAGCCCTAATTAATAAATAAAAGTAAATTACTTCATTGATAGAACATCATAAAGTTTTGCTGCTTTCTGTAAATTAAAGATAACTGTAGTAGCAAACTTTTAATACACACTCATTCTTTATTCCTCCCGTGAATCACTTTTCAAAATCTGTTTACAAGCAGTAGAGCCGAAAATAGCAAAAAATCGCTTAAAAATGAGGGAACCGGTGGATTTTCAGATTTTTAAAGTACCACAGGTTGTTTTTTATATTTTTATACATGAGTATGAAAAATTTCAAGTGCAGAGTATAAACGGGGCAGATGTTATTACGCTTTTTCTGGTTTTTAATCTTCTTGGAGCAGGGGCGTAGCCAGAAATTTTCCATGGGGGAGGGGGGGGGTACGACTACTACCACTCATATATATGTATACGTATGTGTGATAATGTGAAGAATATGCATTTTGTATGGCCAAAAATTCCTCATGGTGAGGGATTATCACCCACTTAACCCCCCCCCCCTTGGCTACGCCCCTGTCTCGGAGTAATGGCGGTAAAATATTTATATTGAAGTGGTTGTCCGGAATGGTTACAAAGTGAGTCAGGGATCAGCATAACTATATATAATAGGCTTGAAGAGTTTTTGCGATATATCTCATCGCACGCATTCGTGACGGTCGTATAGATGCGTGGACAATCGAATATGGCCAATAGTAAGCTGCTCATTTTGACTAGTTTTTTATGACGTTTGTACGCATGCACGTAACTGCGAGACATCTCATCGTACGCATGTATGTATCTATCTTCTCTACATAGTAGAAAACAAAGTCGCTTTCCGCGTCTGTCTGACGTATCCGCTAATTCCTCCCAAACCACGCAACGGATTTTGATGCGGTTTTCACCATCAGTTATATAATTTTTCACGGAATGTTTATATATATATACTAGCTGCGTGCCCGTTCTTCGGACGGTAGGAAACGAAAATTTTCCTTACATGTGTAATTCGAATTAATTACAGTGATGTGGAATCAAAAAAAAAAAAAAAGCAAAATTACTTGACTCTTGACGTAAAGTTTGCGTCATGAATATTAATCTGGCATCATTGCAATATAATGACTCAAAAAACTACTTCAGTGTCATTCACTATCAAAAAAGTGAAAAGCTTAGCGGTTTGAAGAGAACTCCTGGCTTTCAAAATGTCTTATTTCTACATCATACTGTTTTTTAGTTTCACGTTGTTGCATTAAATACATAAGACACTGCATGAAATGGACAATCGTTTATTTTAAAATAGCTGCGCACCCGCTTTTTATACGGGAAAAAGCGAATATTTTACTACAATCATATCTGCATGAGTTACGACTACTCACACACGACTACAACTCATATATATGTGTAGGTGTGCGTGATAAGGGAGTGAAGAATATACATTTTGTATGGCAAAAAATTCCCCATGGGGGGGTTTGACCCCCTTTAACCCCCCCCCTGGCTACGCCACTGCTGGTTAAAGGAGTTAATTTCGATATTTCGCACAGCACTTTTCAAACGGTACGATATTAAAAGTTTGCTTTATATAGGAAAGTTATGGAAGAACGTAATTCAGCGTTAAAATAAAACTATATTCGCAACATGCATGCATATGTTGGGAAACGCCTGCGCCATAATTAAATGCCAAAAATAAAAAAAAGTAAATAGAAAATTTTTAATATATCGTGCTTTAAAATCTACTTTGTAACTTTTAAAATGAAGAGCATTTTCAGCTGCGTTAAAACATTTCAATTTTTAAATAAGCAATGACTTAAAATACCACTTATAATAATAATAGTTTTTATCAAAATATCGTCTCCCTGTGTTGAAAAAAGAGCGGGAATAAATGCGTTAAAGTTGTGGCGTAATTTTTACGTATCTTAAAGCAACTGACGTCATAGATCCTCACTTTCGCATTGAAATCCGGTGCCCCACTAAAAATTTCTATGGATAGGTTGAAAAGCCTTTTTTATAATCCTTTTTGTGGCAACTCAAGATAAATTCTCGTGCCATGATTTATTAATGTAGTGGCGTAAACTCTCTCCACATTGATGCTATTAAATTTATTTGTATAAAAAATGAAGAAAATCTGAAACCGTTTCAGATTTTAAATACGCACCAAACTGCTATATATTAAGGTAAAATCATACAAGACGGTGCCCCTCATGTAAACACGGCGATAGCCGCTGGAGCTTGGCGATCGCCAAGTGCGAGCGCTACAGATCTTGGCGCCAAGCTCCAGCCATGGCGCCAAGCCACCCTGGCGACCGCCAAGCTCCAACGGCTATCGCCTTCTTGTGACGAATAAACACTAGTATATACCACTAAAATTTTTACAAAGAAACACAAATTCTAAGTAAATGACACTATATAAAACAGTTAAATCCACAACAAAACATTAGAAAAAGTAGATTAAACAAGCACTTACCTCACCTTTCCCACCTCATTTTTTAATGGAAGGACCGGGAACATCCATTACAACGATGAAATTCCCTGAGACGCTCACTAACTTACAGTAAAGGGTCCGTAAAACGGAATCAAAAACACAAGGAAAATCCAACACAAACTTATTCCACTCAGAATCAAAGAACACCAAAATTCAATCTTCATGCAATTAACACTAAATGAAAATTCTATACTTCAAATGCACCGCTTTTAATTTTCAGAATTGCCAGTCAAATTCTAATTAAAAAAAAAAAAAACGATTTTCCAGACCAACATGTGATAAAAAATCCAGACGATTTTCAAGTTTATGACGTCAGCTTTACATATGTTCTCCAAGGGCGGAACCAGAAACTCTTTCGGAGGAGTGCGGAAATTGTGAATATTCATTTTATCTAGTGTAAAGCCTGCTAAATATTGGTAAAAGCTCCATTTATGTAGTGTAAAAACATTTTTCTTGGAGGGGGCGCGCGCCCCTCTGCGACACCCCCAAAAAAACATCAGTGGGTCCGGCCACCTCCTCCAAAGGGCCCCCTCGAAAATATGCTAACGCGAGCCCCTCTGCGAGACCCAAAAAAACATCAGTGGGTCCGGCCAACGCCTCAAGGGGGCCCCCTCGAAAGTATGCTAACGCGGGCCCCTCTGCGAGACCCAAAAAAAACATCAGTGGGTCCGGCCAACGCCTCAAGGGGGCCCCCTCGAAAGTATGCTAACGCGGGCCCCTCTGCGAGATCCAAAAAAACATCAGTGGGTCCGGCCAACGCCTCAAGGGGGCCCCTTCGAAAATATGCTAACGCGGGCCCCTCTGCGAGATCGAAAAAAAATATCAGTGGGTCTGGCAACGCCTCAAGGGGGTCCCTTCGAAAATATGCTAACGCGGGCCCCTCTGTGAGATCGAAAAAAAACATCAGTGGGTCCGGGCGGGCCCCTCTGCGAAATCCAAAAAAATCATCAGTGGGTCCGGGCGGGCCCCTCTGCGAGACCCAAAAAAAAACATCAGTGGGTCCGGCCAACGCCTCAAGGGGGCCCCCTCGAAAATATACTAACGCAGGCCCCTCTGCGAGATCGAAAAAAAATATCAGTGGGTCCGGCCAACGCCTCAAGGGGGTCCCTTCGAAAATATGCTAACGCGGGCCCCTCTGCGAGATCGAAAAAAATCATCAGTGGGTCCGGGCGGGCCCCTCTGCGAGACCCAAAAAAAAAACATCAGTGGGTCCGGCCAACGCCTCAAGGGGGCCCCCTCGAAAATATGCTAACGCGGGCCCCTCTGCGAGATCGAAAAAAAATATCAGTGGGTCCGGCCAACGCCTCAAGGGGGTCCCTTCGAAAATATGCTAACGCGGGCCCCTCTGCGAGATCGAAAAAAAACATCAGTGGGTCCGGGCGGGCCCCTCTGCGAGATCCAAAAAAATCATCAGTGGGTCCGGGCGGGCCCCTCTGCGAGACCCAAAAAAAACATCAGTGTGTCCGGCCAACGCCTCAAGGGGGCCCCCTCGAAAATATGCTAACGCGGGCCCCTCTGCGAGATCGAAAAAAATATCAGTGGGTCCGGCCAACGCCTCAAGGGGGTCCCTTCGAAAATATGCTAACGCGGGCCCCTCTGCGAGATCGAAAAAAAACATCAGTGGGTCCGGCCGGGCCCCTCTGCGAGATCCAAAAAAATCATCAGTGGGTCCGGGCGGGCCCCTCTGCGAGACCCAAAAAAAAACATCAGTGGGTCCGGCCAACGCCTCAAGGGGGAACCTTCGAAAATATGCTAACGCGGGCCCCTCTGCGAGATCCAAAAAAAACATCAGTGGGTCCGGCCTACGCCTCAAGGGGGCCCCCTCGATAATATGCTAACGCGGGCCCCTCTGCGAGACCCAAAAAAAACAACAGTGGGTCCGGCCACCGCCTCAAGGGGGCCCCCTCGAAAATATGCTAACGCGGGACCCTCTGCGAGACCCAAAAAAAACATCAGTGGGTCCGCCCACCGCCTCCAAAGGGCCCCATCGAAAATATGCTAACGCGGGCCCCTCTGCGATACCCCCAAAAAAAACATTAGTACAAGTTGAAGCAAATTAGAATAGTAGACGAAAGAACAGGAAAAAACGAAAAATAACAATAACGCACGCACAAAACGCAAATTAACAGCTTAGTGACGTCAAATTGAGCAAGCGAATTCGTTACATTCATCTGCTTACGTCACACAGTAGCTAGATTAAAAAACAACTATTACGCATGCCCGAAAGTGCAAGAAATTTCGCATCTTTCAATAGTTCTAAATTATCCAATTTACAATATTTGACGCATTATCATTCCTCCAAAAAAACGTCGCCAAGCTCTACACATTTCTTTATGGTTGCCAGTCAAACAACCATCGGCAGGGTACTTTACTAACGTTGAACATCGCTCACGATGTCGCCAGAACCAAGGGGCACCGGATACGGAACATAGACCTATATTAAAAGAGTATCATAGTTTATGCGTCGTCCCTATTTTCTTCCTTATTCCATAAGGTTGGAAAGTGTATCATTATTCATGAGTGAGCAGTATTTTTCTTCCTTGTTTTATAAAACCCATCTATGGAATCGAAATATATCTTAAAATCGCCTACTAAAACTATTTTACAATCTTCGCCAAGTATTTTACATTTATACTTCACCGTTTTAAATATTGTTTCGAATGTCCATCATAATCCATGAGTGTGCCGTGTTTGTCTTTCTTGGGTTGATTTCTACTTTAACGCCAAAACTCTCGCCAAGGTGGCGATCCTTAAACATATACAGTAACCATTTATGTAGCAATCGTAATTTAGAATTAAAATGGCGATTTGGAACAACCTGTACGTACAGCATTCCGAAACATTTTTATTTATTTTGGGTTGCCAATTAATGTAGTTTTAATAATTAAGTGTCTTCAAAATCCTTATCTTTTGCGTTTATCACTAATTTGATCACTTTAGTTTTCATGTAGTTGTTCAGGGAGCGTTGAAACTTGTGCATAACTCCTAGAGACCCGTGACTTCAAAGCTCGCCAAAGTGCGGGGAATTTTTAGGTGGGCGAAAGTAGGGGCGTTAAAATGGGAATCAACTCTTTCTTGAACCATAAAGCACATCTTAGGAATCCAAATCTATCTTAAAATCGCCTACTGATACTGTTTTAAAATCTTCACCAGGCATATTCGAACTATAGGCATATTCCAACTATATATCTTAGACATTTTAAATACTGTTTGGAATGAACATCATAATCTATGAGTGTATCGTGTTTTCCTTCTTGGTTCCATAAAACACTTCTTCGGAATAGAAATCGCCTACCAAAACTGTTTAACAATTTTCGCCAGGCATAGTCAAACTACACTTCACCTTTATAAATACCATTTGGAAAGTGTCTCATAATCTATGATGTGCACCGTATTTGTCTTCACTGTTCAATAAAACACTTCTTCGGAATTAAAATCTATATTTAAATCGCCT